>JAGDQP010000863.1:0-105012 GCA_022664845.1 Lepisma saccharinum
ATATATATAAGTATATTTAAATCGAAAATTACTATACAAGTTGTATCCCACTTAAAAAAGACGTCCTTTAAACAGCGCTACTAACAAAAGTCTGATATTTAATTATTGATATACAGTGAAACTTCTCCTAACGGACACCTCTAAATAACGGCCACTTTTCAATTCCCCGGCAGAACATCATTCGGTACAATGGAAAAGTTAATTCTGAATAGCGGACATTCTCAGTAACGGACTCGGACACTGAAAACTATTCCTAGGCGCCTATGTAGAACTTCCAAATAACGAACAGCCAAGAATAAAACTCTCCTATTTTCTGGAATTTCAAACAATAACGGGCAGGATTTCTAACATTATCACGGATTGTTGAGTAAGATATTGTATTTCTTTTGTATTTCGTTTAGTTTTTTTTAAAGTGCATAGGCATTTTCAGCATTGGTTGAATAATGGAATGACGTCTCGTGCATTTTATCTTAGTCTGGCTACAAGTGATCTAATTTTTCTTGTGTTGTATTCTAAGCTTTTTCCAAATAGCGGACACTTCCGAATAACGGACAGTTTTACGTTCCCCGTTACTGTCCACTATATAGAAGTTTCACTGTATATTTAATTAAATTCTGATGTCAAGAAAATCATTGTTAGACTATCACAAGTAAGCTTTCTTTAATGAGCAACGTTCGCCTTTGCACACTAATTAATAATAAGGAAATGTATTTGAGAAATACTAACTTATTTTTAAGTAGTCAGTGCAGAAAAGTTTATCTATTCACTCTCGCATATATATTTATTTATGAAGATGTCAGGTAAGCATATAATGGCCATTTTAAATTGAAACATTAGCAAAATAGTTATGAATAAGAAGGTGTGCAACGACATCGAGATAACAAGTATTTACAAATTCAGTTTGTTTGTGAGCACAAAATCATCTTTTAAGAGGCAAAAATATCAAGTATCTGCAGGAGACTTGTCATATTTTGTAGTTATCCTGTTTATAAAAGATCTTTGAATGAGAGTGATTGAGGGTCGCGGTGACTCAAGGGTAGAGCGTTCACCTCTGGTGCTTGGAGTTCTCGGTTCGATCCCTTCTCGTGCCATATGGGCTTTATGGTGGCACAACACCGTGTGCGTGGGTTTTCGGGGTTATCCTGTTCCTTCCCACTTCCTTCATTCCACCAATACTCGCATCATTATACATTCAGCCTGAGCCAAAAAGCTTCCTAAAACCCTTAAATAAAAATTCAATTACATTGATTCTAGGTGTGTTTACATAGAAGAAGTCTACGTTTCGTGTCGACCTTCATTTGGTTAGTTCGTTGGTTATTTTTAATTTAATACTCCATTAAATTCAAAACTGATCAAGTATTCCAGCTTTAGAATGTACCTAATGACTATTTCCTTATTTAAAAAACCCATAGAGACTTGAATGGGTTTTAGGAATCTGTGGTTCAGGTCCTGATAGCATGGGGGAAGCATGCAGGAAAGAGTCGACCGGGACCTAAGCTGAAGTTACCATCCCGGCATTTACCTGGAGCGACTGAGGAAAAACCCCAGTCAGTATTGTTGGCCGCTGGGGTCGCACCCAGCGAATGCGAAGCTAACGCTCTTCCAACGAAACTACAGCCACTCGGTTTATATATGCACTTCAGTTTTCAAGGCATTTGTACTGTGTATTAATTCTTAGTATTATTATTATTATTATTATTATAAATAATGATAGATGCATTCTATTGATTTAAAGAAAAGACATTGCATGATTCATTGCGGCAGGAAGTGGGAGAAGTTTGTGAAGGACATTTTATAAAGGATGCACGTGTGAAGGCTACTAAAAGATAATACAGATGTTATAATGAATGTGTACTCGTTGCAGACATGGAAGTTTGCATACATTTCTCATGTTGAGGACCAGGACGGGTGTTTTTGTAGTGGGTGTTATATACTCGTAGTTCCCAGGGATATTTTCTAGAAGACATTCCGAAGAGATATATTACATGAACTAAAATTATTGTATTGGTAGTAATTCTATTATGGATGCAATTTTTGTATCTTAAAATCTACATTATTTTTTTTTCGAAAATATCTGCAACATCTACCAGTAGTAGCACCAATCGAATAGCAAAGTGTGGATCAAGAGTTGAAATACGATCGAAGAAAGTGGAGACATTATAAGTAAAAGTGAAGGAAGGGGGACAAAATCAGGAGATTAAAACTAAGAAGTAAAAAAATGTGTAAAATAAAAAAAGCTGTTAGAAGAAAGATTCGACGAAGATTTGTTTAGAATTGAAATTGCAGAGTATAAGGTGATATAAGGTTTTAATAGAGTGATGTGAACACTCTGAAGAGAAGTTAATTGAAGTAAATAAGCTGGAAATGAGTACGGAATTGTTTGTATTAGTGAAAGTTCAAACAAGAGAAACTGTATGAAAACATGGAGATATGTAGATGAATAATATTATGTAAATAAGGAGAATACTTCTGCAGTCTTGCGGAAGTGAACAAATATTATCCAAGCTAGTGGAGGATGGCATTTCTTTGTGCATATAGCTAAGTCAATTATGCTAAATATTTGAATGGAAGGGGGCTGACGGACAGTATTGTTAATTACTTCAGAAAAAATATTGTTTGAGAGTACTATCCATAAATTATATATAATTTGTTTAAAATCATAAAAATATATTTTTCTGTAAAAGCTTTGTGTTGTTAGTTTCATTTAATTATTGAAAATAGTGAAAACATAACACCAGTTACAATTCACATAACCCAACTATGTTAATTTCTTTATTTTGTTAGTTATCAAAATTAGGAGTTCAAGATATATATTTTGAAGTTCTAATTTCACATAATTCATAAGTTTTAGTTCCTTCATGTGTATTTCCAGATCCATGTTATGTAGCACCCCTTCCTTACACTGACTTTTAATATATTAATTATTCATATGTAAAAGATTTTGCTGAAAACTGCGTGACCATACAAGCTAATTCTATTTATTCGCATTATTACACTAATTTTATTGCTTCTAAATCAACTTTTTCTGCATTGCAATTGTAAGATTCGTTAGGTTGAAATACCTGGGAATAAACTGGAATCAATTAAACTTCAGCAAAGCAATCAAAAAATTAACTTTACGAAACAAGCCGCGTAAAATAAGAAACAATATCAAAGATCACTTTAGAACTTAGAGTACTTCAGTTTACATGAAGAGAAAATTCGGCAAGATTTTTTAATAATAAGGCACTTACTGTATAGAGAAAATGCTCATTATAACTTTCGGTCACCTGCAGTTTTTCACTTCTTGCTTACGACAGAACAGTTTCAAGAGTTCGGAAAGTTAATTTTGATATAAATATGTTCTTTTATCCGCTCTATTTTCTTTTAATAAATAATGAACGTACGTATAACAAACATGTGTGTAGTTTTTACGAATATTGAAACACACAATAATAGTTTTTAAAGTTAGACATACGAAAGATGTATGGTACGCTACCCTGGGCGTGTGAAGATGAAAAGGCTGCTAAGGAAAGTATTGGAGTGGAAGGGAACAGAGATAACGGAGAGAAATCAGTGAAAGAAGGCTGAGGAAACAGGAACAGAAGAAAGTGAATTGTGAAGAAATAAAGGAAGAAGAGGGATAACACAATGAAAATATATTGTTATGGGTTTCACAGCTTAACGCGTCAGGTTGTCATGTCGTTTAACCTAAATCATGATTCTCAAAGAGTGTAGCGCGGCACACCAATGAGCTGACAAATTGCTTGGCTGTGCCCAAGAAAAAGACCGAAAAAATATATATTTTTTTAAAATCAAAAAGATAAGATGAAATAATTTTATAGGGATTCGGTATTTTAACATCGTAATTTATTAATGGAACAGTAAGAAGTATATTGTAAGTAATACAAACTCAAATTGTTAAAATCGTAGTCAATAAAACTATATCATTTTAGAATGCAATGAAAAATGTGGATTTATTTACAATGTTCAGTTTGTTTGAATCTTATTTAAAGCATTTAGACAACTTTAGCGTAGACCTCCAGTTATCTTCCACTTTCTTCTTTCCACCAATTCTCTCCATTTGGCCTGAGCCAAAGTTACCTGAAGGCCTTAAATAAAATGTAAATTTAACAACACTGGTTGAACATAACTCGCGATGAGTGTTGTATACAGATCCTCCGGTATCCTCCAGTAAGGTTCGGTACCATTTCTCGAACTACAATTACTTTTATTGACCTTGGTACGCGCTTTGGTGCGGTGCTACTTACTGACTGTATGGATGTGCCGTAACTTAAGAAACAGTTTAAGAACCATTGTTCTGTAGGGAGAAGAACTAAAAGGTAGTGATATAATGCGAAGAATAGATGTTAAATATCTCAGAGGGCTGTTCTTGGGAATAAAGGATAGCGGAAGACATGGTCAAGTTTTTCCTTTGTTCGCTCTCTTTTTCTTTCTCTCTCTCTCTCTCTGTCTCTCTGTCTCTCTCTCTCTCTCTCTCTCTCTCTCTCTCTCTCACACACACACACACACACACACACACACACACACACACACACACACACAAGTAAAGGAGACACAAGAAAGAAAAAGTAGAGAAATCACTTTCCGTTGAAATCTGGAAATGCAGGCAAGATTCAGTTTCGCAAGCAACATTTAAAGGACACATAATTTGCATAGACCATTAATTTCTCTTCAGTAATTCTGTCACGTCTAAATCTCTCTCTCTCTCTCTCTTTTTTTTTTTTTAACTTTGAGTCCACCAGCTTAAATAAAATGAGCATTAAAACTATAATTACTATATATTATAGCTTTAAATCGCTGTGGAACTTCTAACTAAAAACGGCTAACTTAATTTTGCAGGTAAATTGCGAAGCAACTAACTGCAAGTATTTTTTTTAAAATGATGGTTCTTTTTCACAAGGATAAAAATTAACCGTTGTTATTCATAGTATAAAGTTCTATGAAGTGATATTAAAAGCATTATATTGTTTAACTATTACCCTACCGTTCAAAAAAGTATTGAATGTGAAGTTTTTATTGCCAATTGTAAAGATCTTAATAGTATCTTTCAAAGAAAATAACTTTTGCAATGTGTTCTATATGTTTTTTTAAAAAAATTGAAAATCTCTTGTAATTCACCACTTGACAACATATTTTAATAAGCATTTGAAAGCAATTTTAATACAGAAAAAGGTGATTGTGTTGAAATAATCTTGAAAATAACGTTAAAAATTATTTCATAGTTTTTTTTAAGGGATTATTTGATTCTTTTTTTAAATCTTACTTGCTGTTTGAAAAAGAAGTAAATGTTTTTTTGTTTTTTTAAATAATTTGATACGAGGCTGATTCAGAAAGTAATGCCTCCAAGGTGATACCTTTATTTGTGTTTGGCAGATAGCACCGATACATGTATCAGTGGAAAGCTTGCAATGTCAGCTACAAATGGTGGCATCATTTTTCAACATAGTCCCCATTACGGGCAACACACTTGCGCCAACGCGAGACAAGGTTTTTCATACCGTCGGCGAAGAATTGTGGTGGCTGCTGGCGACACGATTGCCGAACTGCTGCTTCCACCTCCGCGTCACAACTGTAGCTTTGGCCCTTAAGGTGAGTGATCCTTAAGTTTGAGGAAGACCCAAAAGTCGCAGGGCGCAAGATCCGGACTATAGGCAGATAGTCAACAACACTTTGCCAGCAAATTGGAGAACTTTGATTTTTTTCTTTTCTTTTATTTATTTATTTATTTATTTATTTATTTATTTATTTATTTATTTTTTATCGGAGGAGAGGTCGTGTGGTGGTACTCCATCGACTAATGCTTCGTTTCCGGGTCGTAATGGTGTGTCCACGACTCGTCGCCAGTAACAATTCTGCGAAGAAAGTCGTCACCTTCCTGTTCATATCACAGATTCTCTTCCTCGACTCTTTCATGTCAGGCGTCAGTTGCCGTGATACCCAACGAGCGCACATCTTCTTGTAACGCAGAAGGTCCTTAATGATGTGGTTCACTGAACCAATGGAAATGGCGAGCGTTGTTGCGATCTCGTGTTGCTTGATCCTGCGATTGCCCCGAATCAACTCATCCACCTGATGTTGATTATCGTCATCAGAGGCCATTGCGGGCCATCCACTTTGGTGCTGATCATGGAGATTTAATTCGGCTGGATTTTGTCTTTCACAGTCCTTGCCCACCTCCGCACAGTCATACGGCGATGAATGTTGCTGGGCGCACAGCCTTCCGCAGTCAGAAATTCAATGACAGCCCTCTGTTTCAACCGGACGTCACCACTGGATGCCATGGATTGCTCCATTACTCAGGAACGAGAAGAGATAGGAAGATGAAACAAGTGACATTCTATAGCTTAAACATCAGTGCATTAATGATAAAGAGTTCAGAATATTTGCAGTACTATTGGCCAAGTAGTGGGCTTGGAGGCATTACTTTCTGAGTGCCCCTCCTATATCTGTTCGCATGCGTTCGCTCTTAGAGGAGGCGCGGGAAGACATATATCGGTTCCTGTAAAATTGTACGTGTTTCAAAGCAGTCTTAAAATCCTCGATCGTGTGCAGATGACGAGAAAAGAAACTTTCCTCATGTTTCCCGAAAGAAAGTGGTCCAAAGCTGTTAAATCCGGGAAGTGGGATGACATTATCAAATCAGAAGTGGAAGATCAGACGATTTGGAAACAACTCTCACTTCATATCTGCAAGCTGAGCGTCGCGTCATGTTCAAAGTTCTTGCATGGTACTGTGTTGAACGGCGAGGACTCCGCAGAGTAGGAAATTTCGACTTAAATACTTAGATGTACTGACCGATTACCCTAAAATGTACGGGCCACCGTTTTTTCATAAAAACGGCTGACCATATATTTAGTAGCAAAGTAATATTGCTCGTGTTTATAAACTCTTGCTCCTAGCTTTTAGTGGCCTCTATTTGGTATATTAAATCACTACTTTTATTAAATTTCCTAATGCGTATATACATAAAAAAATATAAAAAGTTAATTTTCTTTATCAAAAAAGTAAAAGTAACCACGCCAGGGGTCGACTCCGGGACCTCCGGATCAGCTTCCCGATACACTGACCACTGAAGTAAGCTAGGAGCTGCCGAAGAAGTGCTTGTCTGTGTTATTTAAAGTTAACGCTCTGCGCCTGCGCGAGAGCGTACCGGAAGTCTTTCGACGTGTGTTCTCGGGGCCGGGGAATGGTTATGAAAAAAAAAATGTGTTTCACATAGACAACTAAAGTTTTTATCTTTATCGCACAACGTTCACAAATTAACATGTTGCTTTCCCATACATTACCTTTCTTAATTTTGAATTTCCAGATATCTTCAACACAGTGTGTATCACACTCAACCACGCACAACACAACCACATCGACGCGCCATCAATACACGCAGTTGTGATTTTAAAAAAAAAATCTCCAATGCGGATGCCCTACACAAGTAGTCTGACAGGAAAATGGTCTCCTACCATTATTCTAGAAATAAGGTAAACCGTATAATTTTCATGCTAGGAGGCACATATTTTCACGGTTATTGGTTACAGTGCGTTCCAAGCTGTGCTTTTTTTTTTTTTCCAAATTTTCTGGCGTTCGATCACTTGTTAATAATTATAATATGTTTTCCCTAGTGAAACTCTTCAGCCCACACTCATACCTAAATGTTCATCTCGACCACCGATACAGGTTTAGACTTTGTTACGAAGGGCTGCACTAACGCAATTCAATACTGCCAAATAAAAAGCAACCCAGCTTCCATTGTAGGAAGCATTTGTTGATACATAAGTTGGAATCCTTATTTGTTCGCGATCGCAAAAACGAATTTTGCCAAGATTTCGGAATTCCTGGTCCACATCCACCGGCGTCGTGATCGGTATGTCCACCGGCCAACGTTCCATGGTACGTTATGCGCCATTTCAGGTGTTTATGCTTATATGAGTAGCTACCGCGCATGCACACGTGTAGTCCGACAAGGGTGCCAGCTTAAATTGGTATACAGTACGCGTCATTCTGTACTTATTTTAGCGAACCCCAAAATTGTTGGCCCTGTTTAAATTTCACGTTGTCCGTCTGTCCATCATAACATTTCCGGTCGGTATTGGTATACTACATGGACTTTTGAGAAATTGGATATATTTCACTCGGGTTTTCACTACTCACATCTTTTTCCGATACCTATTTTAAATGTTGAAATCTTCGCCAAAACATTGCATTATTTTATATTTGACTACATGCACTTATTTCTGAATTTGAATTTTTATTTAAGGCTTTTAGGCAACTTTGGCTCAGGCTGAGTATAGTATATGTACACGTTGTTTTCGTGTCTGCCATAAGTTTGTGCTTCTTTAAAGCAAAATACAGTAATTACATTGATATTTCAGAAAGAGAGAAATCCGATTGTGATATTTAAAAAAGAGACACCTATCGAACAGTGATAGTGCCACCGCAGTAGAGCGCTTTTTCCCTTTTCCAATAATGTTTCTTCTTCTCATCGGAAAACTGGATTGCTGTTCAATGTTTTAAAATTAAACGCGGACGACCACCTTCATCTCGGTCGATAGTTTGGTCACTCCTGATGTTCAGAAACCGTCAGGTGAGGACTGTTGAGGTAGTGTAGGGACGCTGTTTACTGAACACACAATGAAGTTGTTCGTGTCGGAGTCGGAGGGCGTGGCTATTTGTTTTAAAAGAAGGACCATATCAACTACAGAACACTACAAAGACCAAGCAAGCGTCTCTTCATCTTCCAGTCTTGTGTTTCATACACCTATCTTCCCATTTGGACAAGTTCTAATTAAATTAGCAGCGAAAGTTTTTTTTTTTTTTCCCTCCTGTCTGTTTTGACGTTGACAGGAAAGTTAGCGTATGCGGAATCCTTCCTCAGCAGCTCCTCACGTGACCCCGAAAATTATGACACGTCTTCCCTGTGCTCTCCTGTGTATTTTTTTTCCTTGGTCGTTTTTAAATAACATAGAGGATGCTGTTCATGACGTTGGCTCTGTAGTTTTTCCACCAGGAAGTACTTGACACAGTGCCCTTAGTGTCAGTTTAATTCATGTGGATAATACACACAGGCAGAAGACAGACAGACACAAAGTGGGGAGGGGGAAATATACAGTAATAAACGTGGAACAAAGGTTGCCAGGTTGCGCATCAAGCAACAAATTTTGTGTTTATCTTTCAGCTTTGGCGAACTTATCAACAAAGAAAACATTATCAATATGTAATCTCGGTTGCGTTTAATTGTACTGGTGTTTTACCGTTAAAAAAAATACGTACTTTCCTTTTGGTTATTACAAACGAGTGGTTGCCCTATCTGGTGTTACACGACTGCTCATGTATATGGATTTGTTCTAATAGACGATTTATTTTTTTAAATATACTCCGAAACTTCGTAAACAAATAAAATAATATCTACACTCAATAAAAAAAAATAAAAAAATGAAACCCAGTGTGGCTACTTTGTAACTGAACCAATCATTACAAATTAACTTCATATCTCGGTTTTCTTTGCATATAGGATATTTTATGAATCACAACTAAGAGTTGTCAACCCCTTCTTTCTTGTAGGGCAGCTTGCACATAGCTACTATACAATTATTTGACTTCTCTTTTTGCGCTAGGAGATCTTGTCAGCAAATTTTGCCGAAGCGTTGTAGTAGGAACTGGCTTATGGACTTTCCATTTCGTAATCTTATCTTTCTGTACGTACTGTTTCCTGATTTACGTCCGGGTAAGGCTGGAATTTGTATGACATTCTCGTCTGCACTAGCATCAGATTTTTCCTTGTGAGAATTGTAAAACATACTCTCAAAAGGTCACTTTCGCCAAAAGTTTATGGAGATCCATCGTATGATGATTCCTTATCCAACCATATTTTTATAATATCATCTTGTGCCTTCGCACCCATGGTTTACTCCAGAAACGAACATAAGTTACAACGCGAGAAAGTCTCACGCCATATTGGTTGCGTCGTTAGAAATAATCTCAGGCACACAATCAGTCTCGCAGCTAGAAAAAATCTAACAGATTGACAGATCTCTCTTCCAAGCAAAGCTTTCCAATCGCGCATAGCTCCCTCTCCGGCAAATAGCACCATGGCAACAGTGAAAGAGTACGGGAAGTTATCTTGATAGCGAAGATATAGCAAAATGGACCTTCTATTCCCGCTCATGGTGTCCGTGTCCAGAAATTAAGTCTCAGAAACTACAAGGTGTAGAGAGATGCGTAAAGTGTCATTGGAAAGGTCTTGGCTAGCTCAGAGCCGCGGAACCAATTTTGATTGGTGTAGTAGTTCAGGGTTGCCAACCAAGTACAAAAAATAAAAAAAAATGTTCGAATTGCTACCATTCAGTTAAGCCTAAATGCGCCAAACTTTGCATAAACATTATTCGACACAATAGAAAAGTGCTGTGGGTTTCCCTGTACCGAAGCACTGCAGATGTCAGTGTTGCCAACCTATTTTATAAAAAAATAGTGATTGCATGACAAAAATGTTACCAAGGAACCGGAGCCTTCGCGATTGTTGGTAGAATCTCATATCTAACTTGCTTTTTTTTTTTAACAAGGTCGTATATGGCCGCGTCATACTTAAATGTCTTCACTTTTTTAACAATGCTTATTGTTGGGAATTCTTTTTAACACGTTTTTATTAACTCGCTTTCTTGTCTGTCTGTTAGGTACAATTTTTTCAATCGATTTTAAACTCAATTCCCATCATTCGATTTCTTTCAAATTTTGTAAACTTGCTTGCTTCCAATGACAATACAATATTCAATCGTTAGGTATACGACAAAATAATCCAGTTAACTGTAATTAATTAATTAAAATAATTCGAAATTATCCTTAAATGCACGCAACGCCGCAATTATTTTGTGAAATTTGGGTTGCCTACCTCGCAGTTAGTTTAATATTCATCTATTATACGTACATTAAAAATAATTAAAAAGGATTTTAAAAAAACACACGCTTTTTAAGATGGACTAAAAAGTAAAAATAGTAAATTGAATTGATCTTATGAATCGGAGAATAAAAGCGTGTGTGCTCTTGCCTACCTTATCATAATATCTAAGAGCACCCATGCTTTTCTTTTCTTTTTAGTCCATCTTAAAAAAGCGTGTTTTTTAAATCCTATTTTAATTGACTTTTTAATGAAATATTTTGTGACCGCGTGAACTCTTCTTCTATATTCTTTTTCATCTGATACTCCGTCACTTCCTTACATGTAAAGCGGAAACAAAACAGTAAGCTCAAGAAGGTAGTCAATACTTGTTTATTTTAAGAGAGGTAACTTTAGTACCTAATTAATGGAATCAGTTTATGCACTACCAATATTTTGTATCAGGAGACAAGCCCTCGTGTAGTGGTCTATAATTGCTGTTAAAATTAGCTATATTCTCTTCTCTTTACAATATTTATTTACTTCTGGCAACCCTGATATGAAAGACTTCATCGTCAAGAAAGCAAGCAAGCAGGAGAGCATATAACAATACAACGGTATTGCGTGAAGCACTTTAATTTAATGTTTGGTCGTGGACAATAGCAAGATGACTTACTTATTTTTTTTTCACAGTTTCGTTTTATTTTCCAGTGTCTTGATGAAAATGGGTATACAGTTGAACTTCGATACAGGGTAAGTCAAAATGATGTTCCTGATTTCAATGATTATTATTTTCCTTTTAATAAGACTTAAATAAAAAGAGATTACGTACACTGATTGACTAACTCACATATTATAAATGTTCAATGTGCGATACACGTGTTGCACGACACACATCTAGTCTTTAGGCAAGTTCCTACCAAATTCTTCCTAGCATATGAGAGTCATCGCCGGCCACGGCTGCTGTGATGCACTCACGCAATTCAACCACTGTTGTAGCCAATGGTGGCACAAATACGCGATTCTTGATGAAACCCCAGAGGAAGAAATCGCAAGGGATGAGATCTGGGGATCCTGGTGGCAATTTCATCAGTTCTTAATCTCTCAATTCAATGTTGCTGGCCATACTACTCACTTCGACTAAACTGTCTCCTGGTGGATGCAATCGCAACTACGGCTCTGCGATAGATAGGAGGAAAAACTTTTTGAGATTATATTGCAGAAAAAAAAATACATCTGCAAGAAAAACTCATTACTTTTCGAGTAACAAATGAACGTAATTGGGAACATCATTTTGACTTACCCTGTATGAGAATATTCTGGGGACCAGAAAAATATATATCATAAAATCGGGGGTTGTATTGATGTGTTATAAATTCACCGGTAGGCCTATTTATGTGTACGTAAAATGAAACTGGGAAAATGATTTTGCGTTCTACAATTCACTGCAACTTGTCGTACGTACTAACATTTTCTGGTATGTATTTTGATGAATTTGAATTGAATTTTTTACTCATGGCCTTGTGACACCTAATGCTGAGGCCGGAATAGGGGAGAGGAAAGGTTCCGAGATGGTGTCAGCCAGAGCCTATGTTGAAGGTGACATCCCAGCATTTTGGACCTTTCTTTGACATCATCTCTAGAATGGAAAGGAATACAAAAGAGATATTTTACCTTTCTTTCTCAATTGATCCATAGTACTTGAGGAAAAAAATCATTTACATCTGAGATGGACGGCCTGGAGCTATTTGGTGATCTGAACTGGAATGACGCAATGTTAGCTGTGTGCTTGTGGACGGAGGCAAGGAAAAACGAAATATTACGATCACTGTTTCAGCACTTATCTTCGTATAAATATTTTACAGTTACTCATACAATTTTAGGGTATATCACTAAGTAGTTTTGGTGGAAGTGAGATTAGATCTCATACAGTACACGTTATTTGGGGAATATCTTGTTTAGATCCCCAATTTGCGTAGAATGGCTCAGAATATTTGGGATTACATAGAGACATCCCTAGCGTATAGTTATGAGTATATTAACAGGACATTATAGGTTGAAATAGGTGGAATAACCCTCGAATATTTTGACAATATCCCATCCCACCCCTGTGGTGTAGGCGGTAATGTCGTCTACTTCGAATCGGCAATGTGTAGACATGCGGGTTCGAACCCCGCGGCCAACCATCCTGACTGATTTTCTCGTCAATATTTCTAGGTGAATGCCGGGATGGCTCTTTAAGTAATGCCCTGACCTTCTCTATCCTTTTACCTACTTTATCCCAGCTTAAACCAATGATGCCTGAAGGTCATAAATCAATTTAAATGCAAACAGAAATCCGCGGGTCTAGTCGCTGATAATGTATGATAACCTATTAGTTTAACCGATCTACGGAAGACACAGTAAATTGGTTCATTTTCCCGCTATATGTTGTGGAATCTCGATGTAGAAATGGTTGAGTGGAAGTTTATTTTAAAGAAGTGGGAAATACGGTACTTTTAAAATTATTATTTTTACCATGAACATTCTGTAACTTTTTTTATTTGAAATGTAAAATAACATTGTTTTAAAATAATATTAAAACAAAAGAACAATGCATGAAGTTTCCAGTCTTCTTCAGTTAATTTTTAATACGCGTACACACATCTCTCATAAGAAATCGATCTTCCGAGCCAGGCTATTAAAATGTGTTTCATTATCCAAACAGAAAGCGTGTGACTACATCATTTCATTTTAATGTAGTCGACAAACGAAAGTGATGTAGGTATTATTACCTCACTGTCTACCTGCCAACCAAGTTGCCTAGATGACAGGATTATGTGTCATCTTTCTTAGTGTCTGAGGGGGTGGGGGAGGCTCTTTTACTCACCTCTACGAAAAGAGAAGATGCTATATTTTTCCCTCCAACGTAAGGTGGGGCAGGGCAAGGAAGAAAAGATGCAGCATAAATTGTTGAGTAGAGAAAGGGAAAAGTGTATAAAAAGAAAAGACACACTTCAGGGAAAACGCGAAAAATGGTAGAGGATAAGTCCAAAGGAGACTTAAAGATGAGAAAAGGTGGCAGAGGAGAGGTGCGGTGAAAGGAGAGAGAGTGAGCAGAGCCTTCTGAGATCATTGGGGAGTAGAAGTCCAAGTGAATATTTCATACAGTTACTACTTAAGAGTTCTTTGGGTCGTTTTGCATTATTCCAAAAGTACCGTCTTGTGGGAATTTTACCAATTCCCTTAACAGCTGCGCTCGAGGCTAAAAATTGAAAACGTTTTCTCTCTCTCTTTCTTTTATTCATTCTTTCTTCTCTTTCTGTGCCCCTTTTTTGTCGTCGTTCGTCATTGGCTTCTATTTCTCTTTTCGAAGAAGGAAATTACAAGGAAGAGAAAGAAATCGTGTTAAAGTCGAGCTGTACTTTTTTTTTTTTTTTACATAGGATCATTTTTACATCCTTTGACGTATTAAATCTAATCTATTCTCTTCTTGCATTGTGTATTAGCTTCCAACGTTGTTTGACTAAATTAATTAAAATGGAAGGAAAGTTGAGTAAGAATGAGCTGAGATGCTGGAACAGAGAGAAAATAGTTAGTTAGTGGACCACTTCTGTCTTAAAGCATTCCCCTGTTATCTCCCTTGCCTTGCGCAGTGTAACAAATTTTGACCAGAACTGTCTTTTACAAGAAACATGACGTGTTTGCAATAATGTCACTGAATATTCTGTTATAACGATGATGATACACACATCTTACCTGTTCTACCACTTTATAGAGTATTCATACCTTCCCATCTCTTGCTTTTATTAATAATTAAGCCGTCACGTAAAGTATTGACTTTCAAATAATAAAACTGTGTTTGTTGTAATTTACAATTTCCTAGTTTATAACACAACCTTGAAATCGCACTGCCCCGTAGTCCAGTGATTATGGTCACACACTTTGGAACGGTACTGCGAAGGTAAATAGATTCAAGTCTTGCTTCTAACTATCCTGACTAGGGGTTTCCAGATTTTTCCCCTCTCTCACAGCTAGCGACTGCTGAGATAGTACCTAAACAAGAGCCTGGTCGCACTACATTTTATACCCTTGCCCTCAGAAGAACGATCGCCAACAGATGTGATCCCTCAGGCATGTGACTGGGTTAAGTCACAGTCGCCTATTGAGCTCACAGAGCTTGAAAGTTAACTAGAGACAAGTTTAAAAAACGTATGAGTAGTGAGTCAGACTTCCTTAAGGGTACGGCTATACTGCTAGCGTGTGAGCGATCGAACGACAAAAATCAATAGAATATATACTTTTTAAATGAAGGTGGCCGAACTGGACACGAGGGAACGAGCGCGAAAAAGTTGTAGCAGAAAATTAGATCTGGTTCTATTTCTTGAGTGACAAAAGTTTATCGCTCGAGATGGCGTATACGCAAACGTGAAAAGTCCGCATGTAGAGAAGCACTTACGGGGAATTCACGAAGGGTTGGTTTTTAAATTTCGCGTGTTTTGGTTTTCATTCTGTGACGGCGAAGTTTTCCAAGGACATTTTAATTTCCATTTCATGTTTGGACATGACCACCTTTATTTTCACCAAGCCGCCGTAGCTCAGTGGTAGAGCGTTGGCGTATCATTCGGGAGGTCGTGAGTTCGATACCAGCAACCGACCATTCTGACAGGTTTTTTCAGGGTCTTCTCTGTCACACCAGGCAAATGCCGGGATGACACCTTCAAAATAGGCCCTGGCGGACACCTTCCCGAATCCTTTCCCCTCTCCTATCCCGGCCTGAGCCTTAGATACCTATTTTTTTTTTTTTTTTAAAAAAAAGGTGATGCTTATTTAAGAAGATATAAAACATGAATTGAAGAGTGCAAATATATAATGAGCTAAGCCCAAAATCTTCAATAGTCAAAAGCGGAGATTCTGTAGGAAATACTCATATAAATACATTATATAAACTATTTGTTGGATCTCTCTTTACTACCGTTGCCCGTTGCATACGCTTAAAATAATCTCAGAATCGACAATTTTGTCGCCTAGCCCATTATATGTTTCCCTTCTTCAATTATGGGAAGAACTAGCCTGTTTAGTAGACAGTGGAAAGTATCCAAGGACATTCTCAAACAGTCGAAGAAACGCTTGGGATAATCTCGGAATTGTTTATAAAGATGATGAAATTCCCCGTACATATTTCTAACTTCATTGATTGGGTGAATACTATATCTTCTTCTAAGTTTTGTTTGAATCAATTTATTGCCTTCAGGCATCTCTGGCTCAGGCCAGGATAGAATATGGTAAAGGACGCGGGAAGAAGTAATCAAGGGCATAAGTTTAAGGTACCACCCATTTGTCTGGTGTGACAGAAAAACTGGAAATACCTGTCAGGATGGTTGTCCGCTGGTATTGAACCCAAGACCTCCTAAATGCGAAACCAAAAGAACTACGGCCACTCGGTTTCTTGTTTGCTCAAGTAGTAGCTATTTGTAATAACTATTTCCAACAGCAAAGCAATTTCAAAGCAAGCAAAGTTTCTTGAATGGTACCATCTCCTAACTTCGATTCTGTAGAATTTTTTCTTAAAATAATTAGTCGCTCGCTCGCTTCCGGTATGGCCAGGCTGTCGCTCATGCGCTCGCACTGTTGCACGTTGACCTCACCTCTCCACAATCGGACCAAAACATTTAAATTAGTTTGATTTGGTAAACATTATTTGTCGTATTGAAATTGGCAGCATTGCCAGTACGGTTTGGTTCTGCAGTATCTTGTTTGACTATGGAACTATGAGCGTTTCTGTAACGTGTTTACTCGGACAACATCAATCGTTATGCGGGTTGCATACCTCTTAGCATGTATTATTGGAAATTCTCATGGTTGAATCAATTGGATAAGTTTTTTCAAATTATGAACTCATCCACATGGGAAGAAAGAGCATTTCCAACCTTTTTTATTAGCCTAAAGGCGTGACGAAAGTTCGTTCTCGGATTTTTCCAAATTTCTTAAAAATCGATTGTAGGCGTTCCATTTTTTAAAATGATCTGATATGGTTCACTTTACGATATGTACAGATTATTTAGTCTTTGCATATTTTGCCGAGAAGACCGATTTCAATGAAATATTAATAGCTATATAATTTATTTACTTACCGTATACCCTATTCAACAAACTCCAAAACTTCACAACATCCATTTTCAATTGGAGACAACGAGAAAAATCAACATTGATGATGATGATGATACTAACAACTAAGGAAAGAATTTGGGAAAGATTCGGTCCTGGTCGTATTTAAAGTCACAAACCAGCATTTGCCTGGTGCATCGGAAGGAAACCAGAGAAAACCCGAGTGAGGATATGTGGTCACGACCTTAGAAGGCGAATCAACACTCTACCAACTGAATATAAAGCAACGACGATTTTTTTTTTTACGTTCTATTGAAGGTCTTTCACAATTCTGTAGTTGTGAGCAGGCCCGTAGGAAACTCAGGTTATGAGGTTCAGATGCCCTAAATTTTTAGAGTACATTTTAGTTTCAGCAGACGCATAAAAGTTCAGCATGAAAGGAAGACTAAATAACATTTTAATTCAGTAAAGGGTTAATGGAGAAAATTTTGTTTAGTCTATTTACCCACTTTGGAAACTGTTAACGTTGAAGTCAATAATTCATGTCTTTACATGAAAATGTTATATGTCCAGTGTTGGGTTAGATACTTGTTTTTTGTACCTAGGTACAGGTACTGACCTTAAATTGTATTAAATTATTCCTATATCTTTACCTATAATAATAATAATAATAATAATAATAATAAACACTAATTATTGAGCAGGATAGGTTCATCCAAAGTGTGCTGTGTTATCTAACCCTTGTTAAAAAATACGGACATTTTTATGCACCATTCTGTATATTAGGGGGGACTCAATGGTCTTAGAGCGTTGGACTCATGTCCGCGTGGTCCCGGGTTTAATTCATGGCTGGAGCACACCAATTTTCGGCGCCCACCCAGCCTCGTGAGGCAAACTGGGGAGTCACTTGAATAAAGACTGTTCTAGAAAGCCCCTGATACGCCTGTTCGTTGTCAGAGCGACGCGCAGTGCTGACCCCACGACCGTCACTCAGGTGGACGCAGTTCCACCAAACGCGGACAGATGGCGTTGGGGCACGCTCAGGACCTTTCGGTCTGTAGCTCCACTTGTTATTATTATTAGAATACTCTACATTAATAATAGATACAGGAATGAAACAATGGAAGGAGTCAGTTTCATTATTTTTTCGAAAGCGTATTCGGTCCTGAACATTAGCGGCGTCCATTTGTTTCTTGATGCTGTAAACAGAGTGGTAACGTGATGCACCAACAAGTTTCGAAGGAAAAAATCTTGGTTATGTGGGTTGAAATTCCGCCGAGTTTCGGAGTTATGCAAATGAACTCGAGAGGTTCAAATATCCAGAATTATTGTTATCTGCTTGGAAGTCATTTCGACTCATCTTTACTTCAGAATATTTCTGGGAACCTCTACTTCCTTTGGGGAATTCCTTGCGCAGTCAATGTTCGAATATGCATTTTTAATAGATGAGGTTGGAAGTCTTTGATAATAACTTACCGCATCAGCTCCACAATTAATTATATTGGAAATTTGAAGCTGTATAGTACATTTCTCACTTTTTCGGTAGCCTGTAGATCAGAAACAAAGGAATTTCCACCCCGATGATCAGAACTTTGTACATTCTTTTCTTTAGTCCACAATGGTTCATGGTATCCTCAAATCCTGCAACGTTAATTTAGCTCATTTCCCGACGTCATACAATGATGAAAATTTGCACAGTGACGTGAGTCGGGTGACAGTATAATATTCTATTATTACTTTCATATATTCCTATATTTTAAAATTATATTTTAATATATCTTTTAACTATCCATTAATATTTTAAAAACAATGTTGAAAGCTCCTCATTTCA
Organism: Lepisma saccharinum; assembly: GCA_022664845.1. Taxonomy (NCBI): domain Eukaryota; kingdom Metazoa; phylum Arthropoda; class Insecta; order Zygentoma; family Lepismatidae; genus Lepisma; species Lepisma saccharinum. The sequence goes on from JAGDQP010000863.1 coordinate 18,786, forward strand.
CTCCAGGGCAGCATATTCCTCTTTGGAAAAAGCTTGTTGGAATATTAACCGCGCTCTTTCTCTTTTCCTATGGTGTATACTCGAAAACTTAACTGTAAATGAAGCGATTGATTTGTTCACGGATGTAATTCATGCTACCTGTAAAGACTTTGTCTCCACAAAGAAATCCCGATCCTCTAAGTATCCTCCCTGGTTTGATGCAGAAGCACGGTATGTTTTGAAAAATAAAACACTTGCATGGGAGCTTTGGAAGCAGCATTCTAATGCACATACTTATAGCTCTTTCTCCCAGATCAGGCGCTACTCCAAGAAATTGCTTAGGGCAAAGTATCAAAATTATATTGACGAGGTAACATCTGAAATATGTACCAATCCTAAGAGATTTTGGTCTCTCATAAACTCTAGAAGGTGTCAGTCACGTGTTCCGACAGAGTTAATTTATGATTCGGCTACAGCTGCTGGTGAAAAGAGGGCACATCTATTGCATGAATACTTCTCTAACAATTTCTGTGTCCACTCTCCTCCTTTGCCGCCTCCTCAGCTTCAACCGACCTGTCCGCATTCACTGTCTGCATTAAGTACATCATCTGATAAGGTAAAATATCTGCTTTCTTCTTTACCTATAAATCGTTCTCCCGGCTCTGATAACAGTAGTGCTATTTTTCTTTTACGTAATGCTGCTCAATCATCGGCTTATCCTTTTTCTCGTATTTTAAATAGGTGTTTTGCCGAAGCTGTATTTCCTTCTTCTTGGAAACAGGATAATATTATACCCATTCTGAAATCGGAGATAAGACCCATGTCTCTTCATACAGACCCATTTCTCTTTTATCTATTTTGTTTGTGGTGTGTGAAAGAATCATCAAAGATAGACTTTATAATTTTGTCTCACCCTATCTAGACTCTGTTCAACATGGCTTTCTTCCTGGTAGTTCCACTCTTCCCAACCTGTTCTTATTACTCTCTGATGCTACCCAATCCCTGTCCAATAACACACAGCTTGATGTCATCTATCTAGATCTTAGTAAAGCTTTCGGTAGAATTGATTGTAATCTTCTTTATAAATTAACTCACCGATTCAATATCCATGGTAACTTTCTTTCATTATTGCGAGACCATCTCACTGGCCGTGAACAACGTGTTGTTCTTTCTGGATCATCTTCTAATTTTGTTCCCGTTCTCTCTGGTGTACCTCAAGGTAGTGTTTTGGGTCCGCTCCTTTTCCTCCTATATATGGACTACCTCCCATCTGATCTCTCGTCATCAAAAACCAAAATTCTTCTTTTTTCTGACGACTGTAAATTATTTCGAGAAATCAGATCATTACAGGATGTTGCTGATCTCCAAAATTCCATCTCTTGGACTGGTGTAATGCGTGGAACTTGAAAATAAATCCCTCAAAATCTTATTTTCTTACTGTTTCTTTAAAGAGGAATCAAATCCCATCTGCCTATATCATTGAAGATGATCCTATCGCTGAAGTTTCTTCTCAAAAGGACCTTGGAGTGGTATTTGACGAAAAACTTCTGTTTGCTGATCATGTGACTTCTATAACTAACAGTTCTATGCGCTTACTTGGTCTTCTCTATAGATTTACAGAAATTAAGGACCTTCATTCATTGAGTATGTTCTACAAAACCTTCATCTCCCCTAAAATTGAATATTGCTCTCCAATTTGGAACATGGCTAGTATTTCTAATTTATCTCATATTGATTCTGTTCTGAACTTTTTTCTTGCTATAGTCAAAAGAAGAATACCATCAGTACGTAGCTTCAGCAAACCAGAGTTATTATCCGTTCTTGGTCTCCACGTTCCCTCTTCTCGTCGCAAGCTGGCAGATTTGATGTACTTATACAAGATACTTAACGGGAATCTTAGAACTGGAGAGTTGATACTGACGCGTGGTCGAGCGGAGGCGTTTTTCTTTCTTCTTTTTCTGGAAGAGAGCGTCAAAACAAAATAGAGATTCCAAGAAATTTGATTGTTTTCTTGGAATAAGAGAGTTTTTAGAAGTCGTTTGAGAGTTATTAAAGAGGTACGTGGGAACTTGTGACGGTCGAAAGCTTGATAGCTACCCACTCAATTAGTTCTGGTCTGAAATCAGAAGTTCCTTTTCTTAGATTGAAGAACATTCTTTATTTGCTTATAGAAATTTTATAAATTTTGAGTTTGTGAGCTGAAAGTAAGATGTTTAGGCTTTAGAAACAGTTTCTATGTTTGAATAAAAGAATGTAGCAGTTCAAGGTGTTATAGGTCAGGAGTTTTGCCTTATGAGTGTATGTTTTTAGAGAAATGTAAAGTTTGAAATTTAGGAAAGGCAAAGTTTCGGCCAGAAGTCACCATGGCTTCCTTGACGGCGACTTGGAACTGCAGGCAAGCTTCGACGGTGGTGATGGTGGTGGAGCTGCACCTCTACAGCTCTTGGTGGTCAGTGAGTTCGAAGCGCGGCAACCGACGTACAGTAAACTTCGGAAAGACCAGACACAGGTACCAGGAATAACGAGGTATTTAGGTTGTTGAGGATTTTAGCTTTCTGTAGGTAGGATTAGCTTGGTTTTAGGAAAGCGACGCTAGCGCGACGCAGAAGGAATCGCTTAAGGTTACATGATTGTGTCTGGTGTTGGACTGGTCTCTGAATTTCCTAGTCTCAGAGTCCATCTTTTGTACTCCAACTTCCCCGTAGTTCCCGAGATTCTCGGAGAGGAACGAGATATCTCTAGGGCGGAGTAAAACAGTCTCTGTTTCTTCAATTATCCAATAATTTGGTAATTGGGTGGATACGATTCTAATCGTGAAGATTGGATACGTAGTGACGTCATAGAGACAGTCCTCAGTCAGCTGGATGTAAGTCTCAACTCGTTCTACTTTGCCGAAGGGCTCGTTGTAGCGGAGTCTAGTAGTGATTTGCGCATGCGTACGTACTTCTGGTTCGTTACTTCCGTAGACGCAAGGAGAGGTAATTCTAGAAAACTCACACTCCGGTAACTTCCACTTGTGGTCATTGGATGGTCCTCCATCTGTAGTGGGAGATTATGGTTCTCTTCTAAAAGTATTCCTTCATTGGCCTGGTTTTGCCTTAGGCATAGTGGAGTAGGAATCATCTCGTGGGAAATATAGGTTTTGGAATTTGGGATTATGTGTCTTGAATTTCAAATGTGTTTAACGAGCCTGTATCTTACTGTCAACTTCTACATCTTTGGAACATTACAATACGGGAAACATAAATTTGATTCACAACTTAGCATGGTAGGAGGTTACATTGGTTACACTCAGAACAAGAAGTTTACAGATAAAAGAATCTTGGTAACACAATACAATTTCTGTATGGTTGACACATGTAACATATGAACGTTGTACACCTATAGTTATATCTTGCTCAAAGAATCTCTGTGTTGGATACAACATGGGGAAATACAAATCACACAAAAATATAAATTTGACATTTCCTCCAGTGAGACATATACTTTCTTATTTCAAGGATTATTTTAACAATAGATACACAGAATGAAAAAAGAAACAAAAAAAAAAACATAAACGTTGCATTTATGAAAGAAGTATAAAAAAATATCATTTCCGAGAAAGCTCAAATATATGTTCGTGGGAAAGGGTTGATTTCAATCGAAAGGAAGAGTTTATACCGAAAGCAAAAGTGACTAAACTGTCCTTGACTATATGAATTGAAATGGTTAAATTAAGTCCAGAACAAAATTATGACTTCGATGCTGTTTTGAAGAAACACAACAAAAAATATAAAAGAAGAGGGGTTTCTTTCTTAGATACGTGGATAGGAACAGAACGAATGAATTACAGTCCTCTTGGGGTGTTTCCAGAATCTACCTGAGGTTGGGAAGAAAAAAAAAGAAAAAGAGAACTTTCGTTTTCTTTCTGGAGTTGACATTGAAATAAAAAGCAAAAATAACGTTCAATTGTAGTTTGTAAGTGAAGAAGGAGAAAACAATTCAAATTGCAAAGAAAAAAATGAGGGTGCAATTTGAGCTTACTACAATACCTAAATTTTACTTCCGTGTTCCCTTGCGAATAACCAGAAATAATAACGTCTTTCATTGTACCTCGCCTAGGCCAAGTATACTGCAGCGCTCCTTATTCCACAGACTAGTAATTGTGTATAATAATCTCGATTCAGATATTGATATTTTCGGATCTAAAAACACTTTCCATCGAACGCTAAATACCAATATCTGAGTTATTCTTCTTATGTATTATAATCGTGATGTTAGTGATATCAATTGCTGTGCTATGTGTTGTTTAAAATTTAATTTCATGTTATTTAGTTTGTAGTAATGTTATTTAGTTTCTGTGTAAAATGGCAACTCCAGCTGTATCTGAAACTTAATAATAAATAAATAAATAAATAATATTATCCATAAATACTAGCCTGCAACGCAGTGGCGTTCGGCTGGTTGCAGAAAACTTTACGATTTGAGTAAGGTACTTTTCTTATACAATTCGTACTAAAAAGTAAAAAATAATTTTGTTTATGCATGACTAAAAAGAAAAGCATGAGGGCAAGCTCTCATATACCATCACTTTATAAATGCTTCAATTAGCGCGCCCCATGCTTTTAGTTTTATTCATGCATAAAGAAAGTTACTTTTTTACTTTTTCGTACAAATTATTTCAGAAAATTATGTTTCTATTATTAGTATGATTATTATTTATGTACTGTTATCTCTTAAAGTTTGTCGGTGAATAATTATATTACCACCCTGTATAAAGTTTCTGATGTGTCATAATTTTTGTATTTTCGTACGTTCTATCAACTTACTGAGAAGAATTAAGTTTCTTTCATTATCCTTAACATTTTGTACATAAGATAGAGATAATGAGACTATCTTCTTGAGTTTGTAAGAATCCACCATTCTTTCCGTTTCGGACTCAGAGTGCTTTCTGTTGTTATGAACAGTACAATTAAAACTAGTTTTGTAGCTTTTCAGATGGGTACATTACTTCCGTGATTGAAGTTAGATAACGCAGTAATTTGATCATATGGAAGTGGATGTTGCGATGATTTTCGGGATGGTTGTTGATATATCAAATGAAGGTATGGGTTTCTACGATAACCTTGTGCTCTGTTACATTTAATTCTAGTTCCTAATATCATATGTTGTAGCTTGGAAGCTGAGCTCGCACGTCCTTTTTACAAAAGTCTCTTGTTCATAAAATATTTACTTACAAACAAGTGCAAATATCCCATTTTGCCAGACCGGTGACCACTTTGTCGACAACGAGAGAAATTCTAAAAAACCGCAAATAAAAGTAATAGCATACACATTTAAGGGGAAAAAATAGTGGCCACAAAGTTCTTGTTCGAGATGCATTACTATTACAACTTATTTAATATATGTTTTATAGTATATTTATAAAAATAATAGTTACGTTGGTATTTAATTCCATTATTTTCACAGTACTAATTGTTTTTGTCATTACTGACATTTACTGTCGAAGACGCAAATCCGACTTCTCATATCATATAATATCCTGTTATACCCTACTGTACTTACTTACTTACTCTGTGGCTTACGAAACACGCAAGTTCATGGCCATAGTAACAAACGTTCGCCATCGGGATCTATCCTGGGCAAGATCAAGCCAGTTTTCGTCACAAGCACCTACTTCTTCAAGATCTCTTCTAATATTGTCCTCCCAACGTTGTCTCGGTCTTCTCAACGGTCTCTTTCCTCCGGCTTTCCAACCACGATGGAATATCAGCTACGTTTTTCTCCCATCCGAGCTACATGGCCTGCCCATTTTAGTCGTCGTGAGTTCATTATTCTTACAACATCGGGGGAGTCGTCCAGTCCGTAAAGTTCTTCATTATGCAGTATTCTCCATTCTCCAGTCATCTCGTCCCGTATATCTTTCTCAAGATCTTATTTTCAAACACTCATAATTTATGTTCATCTGCTAGGGTAGTACTCCAGTTTCCGCAACCGTAATGTATTACCGGCAGAATAACCGTTATGTATATTTTCAATTTCAGCTTTCTTGATATTAATCGCGAGGTTAGGAGTTTCTGGACTGAATAGAAACATGCGTTGCTCGATACTAAACTGCTTTTTATTTCTTCCGTTACCTCGTTTTTGCTTTTTACGTATGCTCCCAAGTATTTAAATTTATTTACTTTTTCTAGGCTCTTATTCTTAATTGTTACTTACCCATCTCCGTTATTCCCTGTGTTTCGGCTTATCATGTATTTGGTTTTCTCCGTGTTTACCTGTAGACCTATCTCATCACACGCTTCTACTAAGACGTTGGTGTTACGTTGTAGTCCCTCTATATCTTCCCCTATTAAATTTACATCTTCCGCGTACACGAACAGTCGATTCAAGCCATTCAACGTTAGTCCCTTTTTGTCCTCTTTTATTTTTCAAATCGCATATTCTAAAGCGAAGTCATGTTTATTACTACACGAGTCGGCTAAGATTTCGAACCTATCTGAGAGTTCGAGTTGGTAGTCTGCTTTTACGCTTGGATCATCTAATCGTTTAACTTCGAATTTCAATTGTTTTGATCCTTTGCTTTGTCTGTTCGCGATGCTTAACTTTTCCCTCGCTTTTGTAATCACTACGGTGTCGCCTTCCGCTCCTCTGTAAGACCTAACATCCATTATATTGGTGTGTCATCTTCTATCTACTAATACATGATCGATCTAGTTTAGCGTTTTGCCATCCGGAGATACCCATGTCTATTTGTGTATGTCTTTGTGCTCTTTACTAGCAGGTTTTTCGAGATCGCGAAAGTTATCAGTCTTTCTCCATTGTTGTTTGGTGATTTCGTGAAGGCTGTATTTGCCTATAGTAGGTCTATATTTCTCCTTCCTCCCTACCTTAGCATTGAAATCATCCAACACAATTTTCGTATTATATTTCGTTAATTGTTCAAACAACCTTTCTAGCTCCTCGTAAAATGTATGTTTGTCGTTATCATTAACCTGCTCGGTCGGAGCATAGACATTTATTAAAACAGTGTTGCACCATCGAGTACATATCGTAACGTACGATAGTCTTTCGTTGACAAACTCTATATTCTGAACCGCCGGAAGGATACTATTCTTAAATGAGGAATCCTGGTCCGAAATCGTGAGATTGTGTTCCCCCATAGTATAAAGTGTACTTACCCTATCCTATGTTATCTTGACCCTCCCACCGGACCCCTTGTATCGCTAATATATCTAGCTCGTACTTCTCGGTCTCGCGTACCGCCACCTGAAGAGAGCCCGTTTTGTATAACGTTCGTACGTTCCTATTTTCAGATCTTCCTTAATCATGTTCTTGGAGCCCCCTGAACCAGTTTCCGCCCGGAGATCCGAAATTCCGAATGAGGGACTAGTTTGCCTCCGGAATATTTTACCCCAGGAGAATCCATGAACCATCTGTTACTATTTCTTGACATGATTTAGCGATGTAGAATTGTCAGCTCTACGACCTCGCAGTAAAGGTAGACATTCAAGATGTCGTCCTCTGTCCATCTCTGAGCCTTGCCAATGTCATTAAAATTCAGCCTCAGAGTGATAATGGTGACGCTGCTACCCATCATCATGATATTTTTGTTCGGGGGCTATCTTCCCCTAGCCTTTGTAGAGCCCTCTACTAACTGCAAGGCAGGAGCACTGGTTTTGGTCCGCCCCGGAATATTTCCGGTACCCACCACATCTGATCGGCATTCCCCTATCCGCCACCTGGTGGAAGACCAGTAACTCCGAGCCGGGTATACCCATGGAGGAATAAAATAGAAGGAGACGCCCAAACGTACCCCTACTTCGAAAATAAATTGAAGCCGAAAATGGCCGCCGCACGGTTGTATGTATCACGGTCCGCCATATTGCGTATGGAATAAAACTGAAGTATTGCATTCACAGACATGCAAATAATCAGATCATTCTTTGTGCTTTTCTGTGATTTTTAAAATGGTAATGAGTTGTGTCGCTTTTGGATGCATAAACAGGTTCAAAAAGAAGGGTGGTCCCAATGTCACATTTCACAGGGGAGTGTTAGAGAAAACTTCTGTCGAAATATAAAATGTTGATATAATAAATTGATGGCATGGAGACAATTAAAAGTGCTTTTCTATGCTTTTCATTATGGCGTCAATATGTTAATTGGAGAATTTAAAGAATGTCAGTAGAATTCATTATATTTCATGCACTTTGGGGAATTGTTTTTCGTTATGCAGCTCCCGATGTTCACTGAAAGTTTTGGTTACTCTTTATGTTGACCTGTACAATACTTTATAAGCACTGACAAATTATCTGTGTATGTTTGTATTCTTTAACCATAATACCAAACCTTCAGGTGTAAATTAAATGTGATTACAATTCAGTAATGTGATTTATAGGGTGACCGTATCAACGTTTGACCAAATAAGGAAAATGTCAACTCTAAGCAAGAACTGACGTTTATATAATAGAAAAAAATATACGAAACAAACTCTTAAGACCATGCAGAATAAGTCAAAGAAAAAGCAGCTCGCATTTATTTCATTTAACACGACAACAGACAAATAAATTGCTGAAGGTGTAGGCATTTTTTTCTGGTTCAGAATTCTTTAATTATATATATATATATATATATATATATATATATATATATTACAAGTTAAGTCTACGTATAATGAGGATAATGCAAGTAATAAATGAAGGAAAATTTAAAAGGACTGGGAAGGCCTCTGGACAAGGTGAACCAATGGTGATTTGTCATTACCTTCCTCTGGATCAGAAGTGAAGTAAAAAGAGAAACATCCCCGCCCTGAACGGATTTTGAACTCATAAAGCTGTGTCGGCCGCGTTCGCAGAAGAATTCCTTAATGAGCATATCTACCTATGTGGCTAGGGGGTCTTACGCAGTTAACGGCTACAGATGTCAATATTTTCATTGTACAGTGTTTATTCTGCTAGATTTTTATATTCAACCGCACCTGGAGTTAATTTAAACGTTACCTAAAAAGCAAATGTAAGTATAATAACATATGATATCGATTTCATATAAATATTATCTGTATGGTGTACATAAACAATAGGGATTTCGTGGTTTTCTTCCATACGCAAGATGGCGGATGGCCGCACTGGACGATTGCCGGGCGGCCATTTTCAGCTTCAAAATTTGGCAGCTTGGGCGTCTCCTTCTATCTAATTCCTCCAAGGGTATACCTTACCTGACTGTACAATGAAGAAAACAATATGGTATGGCATATTCAGGAAACTAAACAAGCTAAAAGGAAATATCATATTTAACATGTAATTATAATTAAGGAACGATTTGCTTGAACTAAATCATACATTTAGTGCAATATCGAATGAGAAGCGAAACTGACGTACTTGGTCAAGCTCAGAAGAATTTAGTAAAACATTTCTAGCGTTTGCAATTTACGAAAATTATTCTCTCTTTTCACTATCCATAATGCAGAATGTAAATCGTGAAGTTGCGAGGCTTGTTCTGTAGCTAGACGTAGATGGCAGCATTTCCATGAGAATTATAGAAGGTATCCTATAATTAGCAGACCTTCCCATTTTATCTTACTCTCCCTTACCTTACTAAATTTTATCTTATTAGGTAGAAGAGGCAGCACGCTTAAATTGTACTCAATGAAGTTCCCAGATATCTATGTTTATTGTATGGTTGATAATGGACTTTTTTTTCTTTTTATTTTGTAACCTTGCAGTTTTCTATTTATAGTGTGTAACAGTTCCAAACATGATATATCACAAATCATTCACTGAAATTCGAAAATGTAACTTTTTGTGAAAGTGAATCTGGATACTTCAAGTTGTCTTGTCATTTGACCCGTGTGGCAATTTGTGAAAACTGAACTTTTTTCTTTCAGTAGACCGCAATAATGAAGCATCACGCATATGTAGAAGTAAAAATCGATAACGTTGAATAATATAGAAGACTGCAATCGCTAACAAAGCAAGTTCACATTCTGCTCTTCCATGCCCATTTCAACTCTGCAGGAGCGCATCTAATCTCTGTTGGGGTGCAATATTTATTGTCAGAGAAAACATTACAAGTTTCAACTACACGCTTCAATTCCAGCAACACTGAACCGAAGCACCCTGTTTCTTGCTTCTTTTTTTCCCTACTTTCTCTTCTATTTCTCACTTTTTTTTTCTTAACGCATTACCGTAACTAGCTTGCAATCTACTAGTCTCTAAAACTTAAATATGTGTAACAAATTAATGAGTGGTAACGATGTCATGTTTTATTATTAAAGGCAGCCGGGACGGGCCTAAGCCATACAATCAATTTTATCCTTACCATTATAAAGGCAGCAATAATATTTTTTTGTACAGTGTGTCCCGAATTTACATAATGACCTTACCGTTATGTTACTGTTTCTGTGTTAATAATTGAATAGTAGGATTTCCACCAGGTTTGAAGCCGGGATCACACGCACAGAAAGCGGACGTGCTAATCATTCGACCGTCAAAAGGCCCGTTAGAGTATTTACTTTTCAGTACTTCAGGGAAGTTCCATATACTAAATTTACATGGTAGATATTCAGCGTCACTTATCATCAATTAATGAAAAGGAATTGTATTTGAGTCAATTTTTTTATGGTACTAGTTTTGAGTGCACGGACAATAAGACATTTTCCTGCAAGAAAACAACTGCTATTTCCAATCTTTATTCGTTCTGCGTTTGCCTTATATACCAAAATTTATCCTGCTTTTCTTTCTGTACAATACTGTAGGCGCTGTTGTGTATTACGTGCGCCATCGTAATGTAAAGAGCTGATGTCAGGATGGCCATTAATCATGGCATTAACGACGAGCAAGTTGACAAAGGAGAGATGTTCCTCTTAAGTTTCTTTTCAGACTTATATATACAGGGTGATGGATTAGTCAATACCAGTTTTTGGTGGTTGAATGCCTGAGATAAAAAAAAAAGGAAATTGGAATAAACATGAGGATTAAGTGTGAAACCGTACCCTGTTTGTTTCCATTGAAACTGTTCGTAGTTGTTTCGATGGATCTGTCAATGCCCCTTAAAAAAAAAAAAATATATCAAGGTCATTGTTTTTAGCGTCATTCCAGTCTAGCAACCCATCTGTTTGGAAAGGTTTCGTTTCGTCGTCATAGTAACAACGGAAATGCATAGTTTAGCCACTCATTTACAGAAATTGGTTTCGATCCATAGCTAGAAACGGCCAAGTGGAGCCTAGTATCATTACAAATGGCGTAAGATAATGTAGGGCTGAGCAATGACTATCAAAATCTCAACAACGAAGTGTATTTGAGCAGAGTTCATTATTTAAAAGCCGTCAGCTTTTATTTCTATTTTGTAGTGTATATTAAAGTACGTTGAGTGATAAGCATTAATGGCAAATTCTCCTCTAAGTTGAATCGTATAACCTTCGCTCAGAATAATACATGCTTCGGATTCGATTGTAATTTGCTGCGCTGAGAATGATAGTCTGTTCACTTGGGGGCCCCACTTCTGAAGATCGCTCACCATTCCAAACTAGGATTCTAAGGTTACCTGATGTTCCCGTTTATCGGAGACACTGGCCGAATCTCCAGCAAACAAATAAGTGAAACTAAGTTAGGAAGTATGTACATTAGTGTTTCAAAGTAATATAGATTAAATTTCGATAGGTAATATTTTCAAGATGAAAAATCTTTTTAAGGGAAGGTATCAAAATGATCTTCGTAAATACCAAAATGATTGATTATTTTCGCGTCCACTGGACATTGCCACAGGATTCACTACGAATAATCTAGTAATTTTATTTCTAACTCTCCTCACTACAACCTTTCAGATTGAGCTTTTCCTATGATTTGAAATACCGCAGGCGAAAGGGAATTGTAGGCCTAAATTATAAAATTGTCCAAAATGACTTCACACATACGTATATAGCCTAGGCGTTAGGCCAACGACTCGAAGGTCCCGAGTTCGAGTCCCGGCATGGGTGTCTTTTAACTAGAACATGACGGGCCGAAGTCAACAGTTACTAGACTGGCCCATATACAATAAAATTTACCAAAGTTTTACGTAGATAGCCTGAGAACTATATTTTTTATGGGTCGTATTGTAGAGCAAAGTGACTTAATTACGGAATAATTTCGCATCTATTGAAGATGTTTTCGTCTTAGTAAGATGTAGTGCATTCCACACTTAAAATTTGGTGCTGTGTAAAACTGTGATTACTTACATCAGTTTCCCTCTGTGGTCTACATATCAGTTAATTGCTTCAGGTGATTGGCAGTGTAGTGCCTCCAATGACGTCGTCTTCCTTCTCCCGAGAATCTGAATATCCCTAAATGCTGGAAAAGTCGAAAATGTGCAGGGTTTTTTTTATTCTGTTACACAAGCGATTTGAAACTGAAATATTAAATTTCGCTGTAAGTATAATAGACGAACTCTTCTAAATATTAAACTTATGCACAGTTCGTACACTAAGAAAATTTATTTGGCAACGAAATACAAAAAGTTTCTATTCAAATTATTCGTTTTTGCTTTGTAGTCTCTTATATAACATCACTCGCTGCTTGCTTATAAGAGATTGTCGTAAGTAATGACGTCAACTGAAGACTCTCTCATTATAATCTTTTATCAATATTGAACACACGTGTGAACAATAGTAATATTGATTAAGGAAACAAAGCAATTTATAAAGTCATTATTCTGTTGCAATCTATTATTCTGTCTTTCTTGGCAACGAAGAGAAAAATACAGAATCAATAGTTTATAGTTTTAGACGAAAGTATTTTATTTCTCGTGTGCACGTGTAAAGGAAATAATATTACAGTGGAAGTTATTAACTAACTAAAAAAAAAAATCCGTTATACAGGGTGTCCAATTATAATAAATGTACTCACAGAGGAGGGACAGCCTTTCATGCACACTGGAGTTATGTCAGATGCATAGTGTTGTCAGCTCAACACAAACTAATATTTTTTCAAATGGGATGAAGGTTCAATATTTTTGGAGGTGATAGTATGAGTCATGATAAACAAAAAACTTTATTTGCACATGGGTCGAATTTCGCTTCGTTTTAGAGACACAGTGATTGCAACTTGGAGCCCAAAATCAAGTTTAACAATGGGAAGAAAATTGGTAATTCTCAATAAATCGGAAACGACGCATTAAATAAAAATTTCGTTTGCGGAAATTTGTTTGTAATAACATGGTGGATGGATATCAGGATTGAAAACACGATGTCACCAGGTTGTCAGTGATGCCAACCTGGTATAAAGTTTATTTTTTTCAAATGGCACTACGTTGTATTATTAGGTATTTGGCATCCTTTAGTGGTAGTAAACAACGTATATAAAGCACACGTCGCAGTGTTGCAAACTGCAGATTAAATATCCTAGAGAATTAGATAGTTTTTATAAGATTACGAAAAACTATCTTACCCACAATTTGCAACAGTTGAAGAAGCTACAGAGAAAAGTTTGAGAATGAAACTGCTTATGACAATAATAATATACTAACAAATTTTCAAAGATTGATTGAATGTGTTAAAAATCTGTTTGGAAGATGCAAAATCAACGTTTCTTTATCGGTGTGTTAAATGGCTGGATTCTTGGAACGATTTGTCTCGTGATTCTGGTGTCCTCTCAAAATAAATACCCACTGCGTTGATGCATACTACCCATGCGTTACTTGAAGTCTCCTCAGATTGTTTCACTGTACTCGAGATGAACTAGGTACTTTTACGCAAATTTCATAGAGATTACCTATTACCTAGACTTGGACTTCACATACAACTTGCGGAATCGCAGTACAACATGTATGTGCGACAGGTTTATGAAACCGAGCGTATGTCAAAAGTTATGCAAAACGAACTGAAAACTACTCTTTCTGAAGAACCGCTTAATAATGTGCAAGAAGTAACAATGCAAGTATCCTTGGATCAGTTTCAGGATCTGACCAGTTACCATGAATGATCTGGCCGAAATTGATGATGATCTGCCAATTGTATTTCTGTATCCAGCTATTGCGCATTTTCTGTGATTAAGAAGTTAAACTGTGATTCATGTAGGAAATCTTCTCCCAGATAAACAGCTTGAAATATCATCAATGTAGTTTACTTCAAGTTTAGAAAGAGTTTGTTTGCATTATCCCCAAGAGCATGTTATTGAATTAGTTACGTACAATTACAAACTAGTAAAGAAAATAACAAACTCAAAATATCTCAACCTTTTTTGAGACATATGTTTTCTAAGTGAATATTATGTACAACTCTATTATGAAATGAAGTAGTTACGAAGATCGGACATTATTGATTGAAACTCGACATACATTTTCTGACCGATTGAGTTTATGGTCTAGTGTTCAAAATTCTTGAAAAAAACGAGATGGCAAAAAGCAAAAGAAGGTACAGATGCTAGGTAGCCTCAATCATTTCTGACTGGATCTTGTACATATAACAGAATATTGGTAAATGCATTTTTTGAAAATCAAACACAGCAATGCTATATTTTTAATAAATACTTGATAAATTCGTATATGAAGTACTTGTGTGTTACTCAAATACATTTTTGTTGGAAAACACTGAATAACAAAATTTTAATTCTGTGATACTTAAATATTTTATCAGATGTAATGATTTACAATGACCTCTTGTCATGTTACTTATTAAAAGACGTAATGAACCAAGGAACTTTTATTTTCTGGTACAATTAACAGTAAAGTTGGTAATTTATAAAATAGTTTCCTTTTCTTGACTTATCCGTAAAATATAAATTCTTGTGGAATTTAACTGAATTTTATTTATGGCCTTTAGGCATCTAAGGCTTAGGCCGGCGAGGCGAAAATATTCGGGAAGGTGACATCCTGGCATTTGCCTGGTGTGACTGAGAAAAAGCGCTGGAAAAAATCTGTCAGGATGGTCAGCCCCTGGGATCGCACTCACGACCTCCCGAATGTTACGCCAACGCTCTACCACTGAGTTACGAGGGCTCGACTATCCATTCTGGTGTTCTATGGTGCAGTTTGGCCAAGCTACAAAGTTTGAAGTACGGGAAATAATGAAGAGGTTTTTGGAACGTTGTCTCTACATAAAACAAGTTCTTCAACTTGAGGTAAATTCTTGAGTTCTTTGATCACTTGAACATCGTCAGCGAAGGGGTGATTTGGTGTATCTTGATTTTTGTTATTTTAGAGGAGAGCGATTTAAAATTTCCGTTCAGCATTGTATCTTATTGGTTATTTGATTTTCAGGTCTTCACATCTTCGAAAACAAAAGGCATTCACGTACAAAATTTTCGCAGGTGATGGAGCAGATTAACAGTCGGTGTATGGTGGTCATAACTTTTTTCTTTCTTTTTCTTTTTTTTTTTAATTACGCCACTTTGCCCCTCTGCCCTTATGTGGAAAGGTTATTCTAACTTTAAAATTTCATGTATTTTGTACGGGTTTACTTTCAGATTTTAGCTTTTAAAATATTTTAACGTTCGATGTAGATTCCAATAATCTTTTCAAATTTTACTATATATTAATCGGGCAGAAATTAAAGTTTCAAAAGTACGTTAGTTTTGGCGAGTTTATATTCGAGTTTTCGGAAATAGTTATAATGGGAAAGATAAACTTTGATGTAAACTCTAGTATTATTTGAAATTTAAATATAAGTTATAATAAATATTGAAGTTATTCAAATATAAAAAATTAAAAAAAAAAAATCGCTCCTTCACACCTTTGCTTTAAAGTATTCGAAAATTACCCTTCATTGGCAACTAGAAGTATATTTCTTTTACCAATGCTCATAAAAATGTCATAACAAATAGCTTAATTGCGTTACCTAATTAGCAGTGAACAAAAAAAAAAAAAAAACTACGAAATTTAATTGCATGAATAACTTGCCTACAGCCCGTGACGTAAGAGTTGAGCGCTAAGGCCTTATCTTTCTCGTAGGTTACGACCGGGCCGGGCAGGGCCGGACACATGTACTAATTTAAACTACTCTACTACTAATAATACCGCTGCTGCTGCTGCTACTACCACCACTACTACTACTTTTACTATTATTAGTACTACTACTATTAGGTTACTGCTAATACTATTACTGTTATTACTACTACTACTACTACTGTTATTACTACTGCTAATAATACTATACTACAGTACTACTACTACTACTTCTACTAATACTACTACCACTACTATTATTAGGCCTATTACTACTACTATGACTGCTGCTAATACTAGTACTACTTCTACTATTACTATGCCTACTTCTAATACTACTACTATGACTTCTACTTCTACTGTTACTACTACTACTATTGCTAATACTAGTATTCTACTATTATTATTCTACTACCAGTACTACTATTAATACTACTACGGCTACTATTACTGCTATGACACTAATACTGCTGCTACTACTACTATTATTATTATTATCATTACGACTACTGCTAATACTACTATTATTACTTCTACTACTACTGCTGCTTCTAATATTACTTCTACTACTACTTCTACGATTATTACTACTACTAATACTACTGCTTCCTGCTTGTATTATTTCTACTATTACTGCTGCTGCTGCTACTACTACTACTACTACTACTTTTGTTTTAACTTAAAAATCGAAACAATGTATTTATTGCATTATTATCGACAATGACATTACTGTTTTTATTAGTTCGCGACCCATCCACTTCCGCTTAACAAAAATATGATAGCATCCCAAAGGGGACCATTATCTGATCATGTGCGAAAAATCGTTGCAATCGGTCAAGCGGTTTTGGCGTAATGAGAGGACAAAGATACTAACATTCACTTTTATATAGGGAGATATACAGTATATTATGTTGTCCCGAAATAATAACTCAAGCTTCGAGAAGTGATTATTTATATAAAAACAAGAGAAAAGAACATTTGTAGAAATTCCGAAATCTGATGACTTTCGGAGATACCAGGGCTGAAAATCATTACGGCATCGTCACAAATGACGTCATAGCTCGATACATGAAGACGTAAGCGGTGTCGGCTTAGCAAATCATACTGGAAGTAGTACATGATACATCTATTTAAGCAATATTTTTGATTGACGGAGTGCCGCTTAGACACTGGTTCCGCAACCTAAGATTTCAATATCAACGAATTAAATGGTTTAATAGGGCAAGCATAAAAATCTCCTCTAAACTTCATTTGCTAAATCATAAACAGAACTTAAATACATGTATTGGGTACTACTTCGAGTGTGATTTGCTAGGGCAATCATGCTTACACCATTACTTGTCGAGATACACGTCATTTGTGAAGATGCAGCTGTCACCTCAAACGCCCGTAACTCCGAAACTGAAGGAACTTTCTTCTTGCTTTGTTGTAAACAGGCCCGTAGCCAGGATTTTGTTTACACAGATAAACTCTTTCTCTCTCTGTCTCGTAAACATATGACCCTTCTTAACCGAGTAGTTAACACACTTTTTGCACTTGGTATCCACTTTTTTTCTAACAGTTTTCGGGAAGGGGGGCAGGGGTATTTTCAACCGCTCCCACGAAAGAACTAGTGTCAACACTTGTATTACTCGTACGTATACTGAAATACATATATAGGCAGATTCTATAAATATTGTTTATTTTGAGGTTAACTAAGGATTTACGGCATATTGTAAAGAAACATTATTGTTATTTTATATTTTAGTACATTGGAGTTAATATGCATTATTTATAATTTTTGTGAGCCCCCCTTCCCCCTCCGGAACGAAATCTTCTGAAAGAAACACTGATGGTTCCGGGTTCGGTGGTGAGGCAATTTAAGAGCTACTTACAAAAAGAATTAACGAATTCCAGTTCAGAACGCTAGAAAATAACGGATGAGTAACTACTGTTAATTTAATAATAATCTATATTTGATTTTACGTTCAGTAAGAACTCGTTTTTATTCATGTAGAAAAATATTCTCCGAAGGAACGGTTCTCACAGAATCACCTGAATAGACAATCACCTGTTGTGATAAACTAAGAAAATATTGAATAATATTTAATATTTGTACATACCTGACCAATATTTTTACATTTAAAATCATTGTTTCTAGTATTGTATTAGTGAAAGCTGTTTGCTGATTATTTACTTCACAAAAGTATTTGATTTTCTTTATTTATGAGGAAGGATACGACAGACGTATCCACAGTTACAGTATTCTGTAAAAAGTAAATTACAACTTAGTTTGTTGTTTTACCAGGAATGTTTAGTAAAATGTAATCATCCCATACTGTCAATAGTATCAACAAAATAAATGCATAATTATACTAAACACAAGAGAAATACATCAACATAAAGACAAGTTTAAAACTAGCATAGCTTGTCCAAGTGGTGTAATAATACATATGTAATATACATGTTAACACAATATCAAAACAAAGTAAATATCTAATATAAAGATATAAGAATAATGTAAGACTGATAAAACAAATACAAGTAAGTGGTTAACAATTCCCCTTTAGGATTTATGTGTCCATCGTTAGCTTCTTTTATGCCATCGTGTATTTATAAACTAGAACTAGTTATTGCAATATTGCTTCCTTTAGAATAATTTTATTACATTATTCTGGAAACTTCTTTGGCTTTAATTAAATATGTCTACTTCATTTTTCATTCCACATAACCTATTGTACGGAAAGCACATTCTCCAAATGGGTGGGTGACTTTTTTTTAGAATTTCAGTTCAGGCGGGGTTTTCAGTGGAAAAGGTATCCGAAGTTTGATTTCAGAGATTAAGTCTATACTATCTACGCAGTTATGAATTAATTTATAAAGAAAGAGGGAGTCAATAATGATTCTCCTGTTCTCCAGCGTAATGAGTTCAAAATTCTGAATTAGGTTTGCATACTGTTCAAATTTAGGATAAAAGCCAGTTGTTTTATGTTAGGAGCCTGAGGAATTTAGGTTGGATCTTTCCTATTTTCTGGACAATTCATTTGAGTGGTGGGATTCCAGATGATAGACGCATATTCAAGTTTAGGTCGAAACAACGAATAATATAACTTTTGGTATGTATTAGTCATTCTGAAGTCCATTGCTGTTCTATAAATCAGTCGTAGAATTCTGAAAGATTCTGCTTTTATATTGTTTACATGAC
Organism: Lepisma saccharinum; assembly: GCA_022664845.1. NCBI lineage: Eukaryota > Metazoa > Arthropoda > Insecta > Zygentoma > Lepismatidae > Lepisma > Lepisma saccharinum. Next base: position 37,843 of record JAGDQP010000863.1, read on the forward strand.
AGCTAAACTTTAGTTTAGAGTCAAAAATAGCCCCAAGTCTTTTATTATTTCTGGTCTTGGTAAAACACTGTTATTAATTGAATGAGGAAACTGAATAAACATTCGTAGTCTAGTAAATGTAATCGCAGTGCATTTTTTTTTATATTCATATCTAATTTATTTCTGTGACACCACCTATTTATGTTATCTAAATCTTCTTGTAATTGATAACAATATTTGATCGATTCAACTTTGGAAAATATTTTAAGATCATCTGCATACAAAAGGTTTTCAGAGTTTAGATAATCGGAAGGATGGGAACGGAAAGATCAAAGATGTTCGCAAGGTGATTAAAATATTAATGTCATTGAATTCCTGTCCTATAGACCAGGGGTCCTCAGGTCTAGACAGTGAAGCTACCCGTAAACGTAAACGAATAATGCAAACGTTAACTAATCTCCTTGACGTCCAGACCATGAAGGACTGTGAACTAGTCTATTTTTTTTTCTTTTTTAATTTCCAAATGTAAAGGAGCAATATAAGATTTTTTTTCTAAATATTCCTGGGGTACGTAGACCTGCATCCAGGATATCTGAAGAGGTGCCCCCTTCTCGTAGACTAACTTTTGTGAACTCATTGAATAATCACATAGGGAGCAAAGATGCGATCCCATCCTTAGCAACTAACTGATATGTCAACAATCGTAATCATAATAATATGATAACCTTTATTTGTAATTTGCTTTTTAACCTTGATTTCGTAACCACTTTTAGAGCGCAATTGTTAGCCGACCTTTGTCTCTGGCGAGCAGACTGAGAAGATATTGTACATTGATTTCAGTGTCACTAGGTATTCTCCCGGTATGTATCTGGTGCACTAAGACCAGGAAGAAATCAGTCTGGATGGTCTGCCCCGAGTGGGACTCGAATTGCTGAACCTCAGTCAAAGCCTACGAAAGCATAGTACGACACCCCACAAGTGCCTGAGCTACTGAGGTCAGTGGGAATATGTAGTACAATATGAGTAAACAATACTTACACATATCACGTGCCAGAGAAATTGGAAATATACAAGTCTACCTTTCAGAGTCTGCAACCTGTCATAGAAAATTGTAATATATAAATATTTCATTACAATGCCGTTTGTTTATTTTACGTACAGCCAGTCACATAGGGAGTTGCTTTTCGATTGGGGGAGCAAAGTCAAAATAGCTTTCTTATTTACGTATTTAATATATGAGATTGCCTTGCTCGCTAATGGTTCCTTATTCCGACATCACGGCACACAATATAGTTGTAAAGAAGGAGCCTACTACTAGAATTGAATACCAGCCATTATTATACTTCCATTTCGGGACAAAAGACAAGAAAATAGGACAATTCGCACTGCCTACAACGTAATGAAATATTTAATTATTTTTGAAGTTGATAAATAAAGAGGGTAGAGAGTGAAAGTTACGTTACTTTATTAATAATCAACAGAAATGTGTAAAAATTCTGTACATGTTAATGTACGATTGTTTCGAAAAACTAATGAATCGCTCGAAAAGATAGTATGTGCCCAGCATATAAAAAATAGCAGATACAATAGCCCCAGGGCACTGGTTGTAAATAATCATCCCCCGAAGATTTGCGCCATTATTTCAGGGACATCCTTTATATACAGGATGTCCTTAAAATACACAGCCAAAATTTAAGAGGTTAGTGCTGACACGTTTGAAATTCTAGCAATCACTTCTTGTTATTTTCTTTGGTTAATGTTTATTATAGTAACGCACGCTATCGGCAAGTGAAGTACTTCGATGAAACAATAGTTCGCTCAATAGGTAATAACAGAAAATACAGATAGGGAAGACCATATCAAATAATTACCCCTTTTATTCCTTCTGCAGCGCCCTGGTGTCTGTCTAAACGAGCTAGGATCGAAACTAGGTTAGTACGCTATTCTTTACGCCATGGCGTTTTTAATAAGTTGCTAGATGATCGATAATATGGAGTAAGGGCTGATTTTCATGGAAGCTTGCGTTGCTTGCGATTTGGGTGAATACCCAATTGAAATACGTGTTACACACAGAACACGTAATAGGGAACCTTAAAACACGTGTTTCAATTGGCTATTTATCCAAATCGCAAGCAACGCAAGCGTTCATGAAAATCAGCCCTGTACAGTTTGAACATCGTATATTTCTCTTTGTTAAAAACAATGCAGAGAATATTAAAATATCAAGCTCGTTGAAATCTATTAAATTCAGATATCTACGAAATCGATTATATAACGTTACATATTGATACAAAATAATAACATATCCATAGTTAGTGTATTTATGCCCTTAATATTAACTTACTTGCGGAATGCATGGACTGGTACTATTGATCGTGTACATCTCTATATATTTTCTTTTTAAAAAAATGAGTTAAGTCGTCTAGTACGTAAATTAACTCTACATATTCAATATCTGTGGAATAAACATTCATCGTGGCCAAAGGGTAGTAAACACGTATACTTATCGTACTTTTGATGTCCATGTGCATGGGTTCTAAATTCCGAGCTGCCATAACATTTTCACTCTTTCCCAGCTACGTGGAAACGTTCAGTCTTGTTCTCTACCAATTGCAAATGGTATTTACATTCAAAATAACACAAATTATTGTGACATTAATTAGCAGATGCAAATGTTTTAATAGTAAAGAGAATAAAGTCAATACGGAAACACCAAAACTATTACCGAATATCATCAATAAGAATTTAAGTGTACAGGGAAGAAGAGAGTAAGTGCACTTTATAACAAATGAGTTTGCACTCTTAACAAGTACTACACAATGAGAGCTATCCGTTCAAAAAGTTTCAATCCGAAAGTTCCAAATATCACAAAATTAAAGCGGTTTTTAGAATATATGGGAGTAAATGGGATAGTTGGACTTTAAAATGCGTTTTACGAGAAATAACTTTTCATGCACATACCCGTTTCTTTCGGTGTACGCTTCAGTTGTTACGAACGGCCGTAACGAACTGTTGAACTTCTAAGGCCGGGACCTAATTTTCGGTAGGTGAGTTCCGAACCACTTCGTTCAACAGTCCTCCAAGGACACGAACCCACGTCCACGCGCATCAAGAAGTAAATATTATAATAACGCTACATTTTTTTGTTTTGAGGCGCTTAGTTAACTACCAAAGTTTTTTTCTTGGAACAACCATGTACAAGTTTTGTATATAGGAATTAGGAATGTAATGGATATCAATAATGTTGAGCAATTCTTCACCAAAATTTGTATGGCTTTGCCTTATTTAACCTTGGAAATGCCGTAGGGTATTTCGATCCTAGAAATTTGACATACGCATTGCAAATCACAAGATATTCCCGTATACGCCGATAGAGGTAGTCGAGCAGATTAGTACGCTAGTCCATTGACTCCAAGATTGTGGATTCGAATCCCGCCTAAGAACTGGATGTTGGTGTGATTTTAAATAGGATAAATCAGTATCTTTAGTAAAATGGAATAAGTAATATAAAAAGGATTTAAAGCTCGCTTAGGGTGTTTTTTTTTTTTAAAGTAGGATAGTGGTTAGGGCAACGGAGCGTTAAAACAGATCATAAATTGATAATTCGAATCCAGTCACAGATAACTGCAAAAATTAACACCTCTTAAGAAACTAAAATCAATTACGCGTAAGAGAACGGGCGGGCAGGGCTCGTGCAGGGTTCTGGTTTGCGTTATTATTTTGGGACAACATATCATACTGTATATCTCTATACATCAAGTTAAATGCTAGTATGTTTCTCCTCTCATCACGTCAAAACCGCTTGACCGAATGCAATGATATTTCGCACACTATCAGATAATGGTCCCGTTTAAGTTCAAACAACAATCAGAAATAAATAAATAGGTTTGCATTTATAATTTTAATTTGGATTGTTGTTAATAAAACTATCTACATTTTAAAGCATTGTAATATTATTTGCAGTGGTATTGATAGTAGTAGTATTAGTTGTAATAATAATAATAGTATTTGTAGTTTGGTCTAGAAAGCCCCTAATACACCTGTTCGTGATCAAGATAATGTGTAGTGCTGACCCCAAGGCCGTCACTCAGATGGACGCAGTTCCACCAACCGCCGACAGATGGCGTTTGGGCAGGCTCAGGACCTTTCGGTCTGTAACGCCAGTGGTTATTTATTTATAGTATTTGTAGTAGTAGTAGTAGTAGCAGCAGTAGAAATAGTAGTAATAGTAGAAGCAGGAGCAGTAGTTGTTGTAGTGGTAGTATTAGCAGCAGTATTAGTAGTATCCGCATTAAAATTATAGTAGTAGTAGTGTTAGTAATAGCAATAGTAGTAGTGATACTAGTAAAAGTATTAGCAATAGCAGTAGTGATACTAGTAAAAGCAGTGGTAGTAGTAGTAAAAATAGAAGTAGTATTAGTCGTACTAGTAGTAATAGAAGTACTATTAGTAGTAGTATTAGCAGTAGTAGTAGTCGCAGTATTATGAGTAGTAGTAGTACTAGTAGAAGTTGTATTAGTAGTAGTATCTACAGTAGTATCAGTAACAGTAGTAGCAATAGTAGAAGTAGTATTAGCAGTAATCCTACTATTTGCAGTAGTAGTAGTATTAGCAGTAGTTACATTGGTGATAGCTAATAGTATTGGCCGTAGTATTATTATAGTAGTAATAGTAGTAGTATTACTAATAGCAGATGTAATGGTAGTAGTGGTGTTAATAGTAGTTAGAAGTAGTAATAGTAGTTATAGCTGCAGTAATAGTAAAATATTAGTAGAGTGGGGTGGGGGGACTCTGAACGGCAGCCGACTCTGAACATATTAACGTTTGTCATTTGTTCTCGAAGAACGCCACCTTGAGTTTGGTAGAAACTGGTGGAAGTGGAAGACTCTTGTGTGGTGTGCTAATTATTCGTGCGACGGCAGGAACTCACGTCTGCTTTGGAGAGGAAAGCGAACAAGACAACATCAAATGTAAGTACCAAGTAGTAAAATAGCCATACTGTAGTTTGAGGCCTTGTGTATATAGTGTGTAATTTCTACCAGAGACAGCACAGAGCCACGTTGTTGATGCATGAAAGTTTGGCAGAGATATAGCCATGCCTGACTACTGCTTCCTGCCTGGTGCTGCTATTTGGAAAAAATTACGAACACTTAACTGACAGCCGGCTTTGTGGGGCGACTCTGAACAGATTTAGTGGGGTGACACTGAACACGCCTTTGTATTGCTGTTACGTTGTTTTTTCACTGTATGTTTTGTGCCTTATGAGGGCTTCGTTTTTCATTACAGATGCCCAGAGACTACAAGAGAGTAGCGAATGGCACAAAATACAAACGAGGGAATGAGCAAATAATGGCCCAAGCCTTAGAGGAAATTGAAAAGAAAGAACGGTCCCTCTGCCAAGCTGCCGAGAAATACGGGATACCTAAGGGCACGCTACACTTGCGGTTGAAATCTGCCAGCAGGAAGTCACATGGGTGTCAGCCCGTGTTTGGGAAAGAAGAGGAAGATGAAATGGCAAACTTGTTGCTCAAGGTGGCACGGAAAGGTTTCCCTTTAACACCGCAAAATGTGAGAAATGATATGTGAGCTTCTGTTGTTGATATGAGTGACAATGGATATGTGAAAGAAGATGTATTCTTACGTTGGCTGCACCATTTTCAGCGCTGTAGAGTCCCTGGGAAATGTTTGCTGCTTTTGGATGGCCACTATAGCCACACGAAAAGTATGGATGTTCTAATGTTTTGCGAAGAAAATGATATTGAACTCCTCTGTCTGCCTGCCCACTGCACCCATCGCTTACAGCCTTTGGATAGGTCCGTTTTTAAAGCTCTAAAGGCGTATTACGTGTCTGCCGCCAACAAGTGGATGCGTTGTCATGTTGGAAGGAAACTAACCAGAACCAGCTTTGGACGTGTTTTCCAAGAAGCTTGGGGAAAAGCTGCTACAGTTGGCAACGCCGTTAAGGGATTTCAGCTCTGTGGCATTGTTCCCCTTAATCCCGATATAATTCCTGATCATTTGTTTGAACCTTCTTCACCATACACAGTGACACCACGCTCTCCCATCAGAACAGACAATTTGAATAGAACAGATGCCACCGAAGCTACAGAAAAAGGTAGTGCCCGTCCAGTTCGGGAGGCAACCTCTTCCTGCGAAGATACTGCACAAACGAAACCGACGTTAAGTCCCATGTCCTTCCAGAAAATTGTGCCCGTACCACAAACAACGACGCCAGAGAAGAACACTTCAAGAGCGCAACGGGCTGCACTGTTAACATCGCTGTCGTACATCAACGAGTTACGAATCAAACAACGCCAAATCAAGCAAGGTAGGTCTGCAACAGTTGTTCGGGGTAAAGGGAGGAAGACGTCTTTCGTTCAACGAACTGCACAGATGACTCCACCGAGCCCTTCACAACAGGCTTCTTCAGAAGACTGTGGATTTTGTGGACGAAATTACTATGCCCCTGGGTAATCTGCGATGGGTGATTGGATCCAATGTTCAAGGTGCAGACGTTGGTATCACGTGGTCTGTGTGGGCGCTGGTGTCAATGTACTTTTTATCTGTGGACAATGCAGAACCAGTGCATGAGGACATGCCAGCATTCCTTAGCTCTACGGGGTCTACGGTCCCCAAGGAGCTTTTATTACACAGTAGACTCTTTTATTGACTTTGTTTTGACTTAAATAATGCTCTTCCTTTGTTCTTATTGTAGAGATCATACATGCAGATTATTTTTTCCTAAAATATATAATACGTGTAGTATTTATGTACAGATCTAGTGCTTTTCTTTTCAATGTTCAGTGTCACCCCTTCGTTGTTCAGTTTCACCCTTCGGTCGTGGGTGACTCTGAACAGGACACACGTGTTTATTTTCACACACGTAGCATCCATTCTGTACCAGATATCACGCAGTGCTTACACCGAGTGTTGAACAACATATTGGGCTTTCGATTCCATGTAAAGTTTCTTCCATTCGTTGCGAACTGTTTGCTTACAAGGTGAATTACCATGAAATCGTTCAAAGTCCCCCCACCCCACTCTAGTAGTGGTAATAGTAGTATTAATAGTCGTACTATCAGTATTATTAGCAGTAAAAGTAGATCGTGTATTAGTAGCAGTAATAATAATAGTAGTATTAGTAGTAGCAGTAAAGTAGAAGTATTAGTAGTATTAGTCAATGTAGAAGTAGTATTAGCAGTATTATTATTAGTAGTAACAGCAGTAATAGTATTAGTAATACATACATACATACACACACACACACACACACACATATATATATATATATATATATATATATATATATATATATATATAATAAATTAGTCATATTCAATCCGCTAGTGGATGAGGCCTCTCCCCGAAGAGAGGAGTTGGTCTACTGCTCCCACGCTGACCAGACGGGTTGGGAGAGGAGAGCCGAAGCTCTCACTGTGATCGCCACTGTGTTTTATTCACAGCAGCTCCCCAATTGTCCTCACGATGCTGGGTCAACACCGAAATTTTTGAACCCCCACCGGGAATCGAACCCGGTACCGCTCGCACTGAAGTCGATATATATATATCTTCTCAGTAGTAACAGTTTTGCCTATCTTATGACTTTTAAGTCCATGCACTGTATTATATAATAAACATGATAATAATTTATTATGATAGAGCAAGCACAGATAACAAATAGACAGACAGAATGGAGATATAGAAAGAAACCCTTGCGTAACCTTTCACACGATTTTCGAGAAGGAAAAATAGAAACTGCAATGTTATGACGACACATCTGTCATTTTCCATTCACTATTGAAGCATTGACTTGAATTATCACTTGGTTGTTCTCACTCCGGTTAAGACCTGCCCGTTTGTGCCCGGCTCGAGATTCGAGCCGGGCAAAAAATACAAAGTGAGTTGATTAATATTATTATTATTATTTATTGTTTAGTGTAGGGTTTCATTAAGCTGTACAAGTCTTTTACATAGTAATAGTTACATACAAAAGAGCTTGTTCTACAGTTAGCAAAAAAAAAGACATATTATTCAAAAACACAAAAAGAGAGAGAAAAGTTATAGGATAAGTATCATATACATGCCCATGCTTATGATATGCAGTTATAGTATAACTTAATGATGGGAAACAAAATACAAACGCGCGCACACACACAGAGAATCATGATAAAAGAAACAAAAGATGCATTTGAGTAATAGTGCATAGTTGAAAGATCTGATTATATACAATGAGTGAGTATGCGAGTGAATGATGGCCTAACGTGCGCACTATTCAGTAGTCATATATTATATCCCTGAAAATATTTAATTTCCCTCTTTTTTATTTTTTCAATTCAATTGGAAGTTGGTTCCAAAGTTTGCTCGTCAAATAAGAAAACGATTTCATGCCATAATTTGTCTTATTACATTTCGGAATGTGAACATTGTTAGAACGCAAATTACTATAAAACTTATTGTCGGAAATTGGTATGAATTCACTTAGTGTTCGGTGATGTGCCGAATAAATAGCTTTGTGCACTTGTATCAAGAAAAGGTAGTTCCTTCTGGATTCAAGGATAGGCTGATTCGTTGCATTTGGAGGTCGAGAGTGAGAGCGGAGCTGTCCGCATTATTCGAATAGCCCATTTCTGAATTCTTTCAATATTTTTTATGTTGGTTTGGTTGATTCCGTACAGAACTGCACCATAGTGGTCAAGAATATGTCTAATATACGAGGTATAGTACTTTACTCTGTGACTGATAGGTAAATGATTGCTTATGTACTGAAGAATCTTGAATTTCGGCACAGCATTGGAGCATATTTTTTTAACATGTTGCGTAAGCGATAGTTTAAAATCAAGAGGTATGCCTAGATATTTCAATGTAACTCTTTTAGATATCTTATTGTTTCCTATCTGAAGTACTCTGTCAATTACGGAACGTGTGCAGTTGTCTGTTGATAAGATTAATGCTTGTCTTTTTGCTGTGTTAACTTTTAGATTATTTGTGTTGTACCAGTTAATGGTAGTTTCAATAGTATGAGTTAGTTGATGTAAAGAATCAAAGTAGCAAAATAAAAGACAATCATCAGCATACAAGTAAACCTCCATATTTTTCACAGATAGTGCAAGATCATTACTGAATAAGCTGAATAGTTTGGGTGCAAGGATAAGATCATTACTGAATAAGTTAAATAGTTTGGGTGCAAGGATTGATCCCTGTGGTACCCCAATTTGAATATCGGCACATTTGGAAATAGTATTACCAAGTTTGGTACTTATTACTCTATTATGTAAGTAACTTTGAAATCATTTACAGGCTTCTTTAGATAATTTGAACTGACCATATAATTTGTTCAATAATAAATGAGGTTGTACGGTATCAAATGCTTTGCTGATATCTAAGGAAATTAAACCAATGTAGTTTTTTCCTTTAACGTCTAGTATGTTTTGCCACTTCGTGATTTATTCTAGTAGCAGTAGTTCGGTGGAGCGGTTTCTGCGAAAGCCTACTGTTTCTCGGTTACGAGATCGTTACATTCTATATGTTCTTCTAATTGTCTATCAACCACAGTCTCAAGCACTCTACTAAAAGCTGGTGTTACAGAAATAGGCCTATAGCTGTTAATGCTAGTGTACGCTCCTCCTTTGAATATGGGAATGACCACCGCATGTTTCCAAGCGTCAGGAACTATGCCATTCTGAAGAGGAGAATTTATTATGTCCGTTAGTGGTTCTGATATCCACGGTGCAAGAACTCGTAATACACGATTATTAATACCATCAACTCCACAGCCTTTTATAGCATCAAGTCCTGTTAGTACTTTGAAAATAGTGTTGGTGGAGACAGGTTTAAATTGAAATCGCGGTGTCCGGGGAGTCATTATACATAATTGCCGAGTCATTGAACGTGGTGTTATTACATATGTTGGTGGGGGCCACGGTGGTTCAGTTGGTAGAGTGCTCACCTCTGGTGTTAAGGGTCGTCGGATCGATCCCTGCTCATGCCACGTGGGCTTTGTGGTGGACAAACACCATGTGCGTGGTTTTTCTCGGGGTGCTTCCGTTTCCTTCTACTTTCTTCATTCCACCAATTCATCACATCATCATCCATACGGCCTGAGCCATAGTTGCCTAAAGGCCTTTAAAATTTAAAAAAAGAACATATGTTGGTCCCTATATTAGTAAAGTAAGAATTAATGAAATTCACAATTTCCTCATCTGTTATTATTTCATTATTTACTTCTATTGATGGGATATCAGTACTCTTTTTCTCGCGCCCCGTGAGAAACTCAAAGAGCCGATGTTGGTTGTTGGTAGTATACTGACGAGAATAAATTTGGTTCAAAATATACGTCCTTTTTGCTTGCTTTATTTCTTTTGTCACCCAGTTTCTAATCATTTTATATTGATTCCATGAGCATGCACTCGTAGTTTTGGCGTACTTAAATATTCTATTTTTAAAGGAAATAAGTTTAAGTAGTTGTTGATCCAAGGTCTTCTGCTGGGACGTACTCGAAAAGTTTCTATTGGCGCATATATATCAAGAGAGCTTGTAAGAAAGGCAACCTTTTTTATTAATGTCTGATATGTTATTTGATTTCTAGAAAGGAAGATAGGAACAGTATTCTACAAATATTTCTTCACTAAAATTCTTATATGTGCGCTTTGTTACGAGAACTCGTGGTGCTTTATTTGGTGTTGCACGGAATGTAGTATATCTGAAAAAATGATCACTCAACTCATGCATAACAGTGGTTGTTTTTATGTGTAAAGAATCATTGTTTGTATATATATATATGGTCAGTTAAACTTTCTGTAGTATCAGTTATTTTGGTTGGCATGGTAACAAGTTGCTTGTAACCCAAAGACTCCATTAGATCGGGGAAAAAATGTATCTCTAGTAGAGGGGGTAACTGAATCATAGTTAAGGTCTCAACTAAAACTGAGCAGTAGTTACTCGGAAGCGATTGAAGTATAGATCCTAATACTTTATCAAACTCCGCCGTAGATTTGGGTATTCGGTAAACGCAGCCAATTAGCATAGGCTTTGTATTGTTACAAATACGTACATTTATCCACAATCCTTCAATGTCGATATTGCTTATACTAAATACTGGGTTGCTAATTAATTATCCTTAATATAGAGAATGACCCCCCTTCCCCTCTTAGAGAAATCACGGTCTAATCTGAACATCTTGAAACCATTTAATTTAACATGCTCGTCCGGAATTGGTATTTCCGAAATATAGAGCCTAATAAGAACAAGGTTACAGCAATTCAGCTAAAAAAGTTAGGTCCAGTGGGTTGATCTAACCCTCCACGTAGGTTTTTTTTTTGAAGGGTGATGATAAACAACTGTGTTAAGTTACTTTAACCCATCCCGCCGGTGGAGCGGTCTGCGACGGTAGGCCATGGACTCGAAGATTCCGGGTTCAAATCCCGGCATGGATGTGCATTTTAACAGCTAAAGACGAATCGTAACGGGTTCTAGACGTACTGTGACTTTTCACGTAAAGTTTGAACTGAATCGCTGAAAGCAACTGGTTCAAATCTTGTTCATTTTCCCGCTTTATATTCAAGAAATTCGATACGAAAGTAAGCCAGATATTATAATGATATCATGAATAGAATTTTGTACAGAAAGTATATTAGAAGAAATTATGAAAAAAAAAAAAAGTCGACAAATGTCCTAAATTTTCCTTGAAAACGATATTGTAACTATCAACACTTCTTTTACACAATTTCTGCACTTCCTGTAAAAATGATTTTTAGATGTATCCTATGCACAAAAAGTGTACAAGAAGTGCATTTTTTTCAGTGTGTAGATTAAAGAGACATAGTACAATTTGCAAAAATTACGCGAGACTTAGTAAACTGAAGTGTATCTATTTAAAAACAAAACATTTGTAAGTACCAAGGTCGACGTTAAAGTACTGCGTCGTATCTGTAGATAGTATTCCCTGCCCCCCCTTATTTCTTTGTACTTTGTTTACTTTTTCTTTCAGGCTTAGTTTCCTCAATTTACTTTATCTCGCTTCGTCTTTTTTCGCTTTTGCCTTGATCTTCAGGTGTAATTTGTAGAATGTTTTATCCTCTGTGACTCGCCTGCCGTAGATAGACGACACCCAAAGGCAACATGTTTTCTAAAAGGCTTCAAGTTTAGGTAGGGTGCTTTTCAGTAAATATTGATAAAACCATAAGTCGAAATGGTGAAGGAGAAACTGGCTTGATACCAGTCTTGAAACACCAGTTAACAACTTTTAGAATTTTTGTTTCGTAATACTATTAGTTAAAAAAACAACAACATAGAATTGATTTTTTTTTCTTCTTCAAGGCTGGTTCAAACTTCTTTACGTAATAATTGCGGAACCTTAGATGAAACATAAAAAGTAAATGTGATAATATGGCAGTAATTACATGATTTAACAGAAGTTAGGTTTATCGTTTGCAAAGTTCCTGTTCTTTTCTGAGATACAAGGTTTACAACTCTTATACACGTAAAGAAAATTAATATTCTTGATAAATCACAAACGATGCATTAAAAAGCAGTGGGTGAGAGTTCAGTGGCGGCAGTACGTACTCCCAGTTTTGTTTGATATTTTCAAAAGTATTGGACAAATTACGAACAACAATGACGCTTTGATGAACAATTTAAAAACAAGTCAGATAGTTAATTTGATACACATTCATTCATAAGTACTGTATTATCGTGATCGCTTTCCAAAATTTTATTATTGATAGCCATCTGTCCAGTTGTTCTTTTCAAATATGAAAAAACACAGAGAGTAGGGACTCTCTCACCTTCTAAGAAATTAGTTTATCACTGACGGGATGGGTTCTACCCCCTATTCCTGCTTCCACTAACGTGATGCTTTTCTAGAATCGCTCTGTACTTCGTAAAAACTCGCTTATTCACATGTTTACACATTTTAAAGTGATAAGAGGTGTGCAGAACGTGCGTTTAAAAAGTACAAGAAGTGTGGTTTATTTTGCACTGTTGTGTTGCTGTACGAACTGACTGTCCCGTTTTTAATTTTTGTGAGCTTGTCTGTGAGTTTATTGTACACAATGCTCTTATGAGTTCATATTCTCCGGTTATTTTTACTTGTCACAAAGAGAGAGAGATATGAGGTCATGATGAGAAAAACTCCCTCTTTTGTGACTTTTGGGTCTTTGTAGAACGACCAGAGAAACGACCGTTAGATGTTTCAGCTTATACCAAGATAAATTCAGGTTTCTTATCAAAGACAAGAGGAGATAATTTCCAAGACCACATGCTGGCGACAGTCCACGGGTTGTAGCTATACTATATGTGAAGATATGAAGCACTTTTCCTCGGGCATCTCTCTCTCTCTATCTCTAATACGCACTATGTGGCTTTGGCGATGGCAGTGGGGGGAGTTGTGCTACGCTGTAGGCCAATTTTCTGGTTTTGACCTCATGTTCTAGCTACATTTCCATACGTATGTTAATACTGTGTTTTGAAACAGACGACCTGTTGAATAAAATTATCATGGAAGAAGCGGGATAGCAAAAGCACAAAATATTGTTTTTTGTAATGGCTTCAATGTAAATAATGTTAATTTACATTATTTTAACATCTCTTTAGTAAAATTCTCTGGATTTTATGCTAAAAAATGTAATATGTACAAGAACTAAGAGGAGTATCGGTTTTTCTGAGGGAACTTTTCAACGCTTCTTACGCATTTTGTTCTTTCTGAATATTTTATAAACACTTCTGGTTCACACTATCTCCCGATAAGCTTCCCCTCACGCATCTTTCCATGAAATTTCTTCAATATATAGCGAGGAAAATTACATTTACTGTGTTTTTCATGCACTGCACATAACTCATGTTTCTATAGATTCATCTTACTAAAAAAATGTGCACTAAGAACTTGCGATTCCCACAATCATTGCATCATACACTTTTCCATTTTTGTTTATGTCGTTTGTAGTGATTAACTTATTTTTGGATTTCTTTGAGACATCTTTTTAACTCATTGTGACACCAACCCATTCGTGTAATATTATTATAAAAACAATGAGAATTATTCTCAAATATGAGGTAAAATTACTCGCAAGTTAAACATTGACTTAAATATGGGAACACTACTTTTAAAAAATGAGAAGATATGTATTCACAAGGAATGAAACTCATACTCAAAATTTTGAGTGATGCATGAAAAATAACTGTGAAGCACGTCGGGAATCGAACACGGATCGGTGGGTTAGGATGCTGACGCTCTGTCTACAGGCCAAATGATCGATCCCTTTCTTCTTCCCTTACTTCAGCGCCATAGTAAATTATGTGACTTGGTGAATCGAGTTTTCACATCAATACAGACTATAAAAAAAGAGTATTGATGCGAAAACACTACAGAGTTGTTTTTTTATTAAAGATTACACGCGGGTAGAAACGGTAGAGAAAAGGAAGTAAGGCTTGGCTGGCGTAGAGAGTGGACAGACGCTTACGGTGATGCAAACTTTCCTCCCCACTCACACACACCCACACTCTCTCTCCCTCTGTGTGTGTGTGTCCCCTCTGTTGTTTGAGTGTGGCAAAATGATCAATCGTGTTTTCGAGACAAGATGTATTGTGTGTTGTTATAAATCCGGAATTTGAGGAATTTGTTCAGTTTTTAGTTTCCAAAGAAGTCCAGAATTTGAGGGTTGTCTGGAAAAGTGGAAAAAGATAATAAAAGTCGCGAATTTTATCAAAAACTGCAATATAGTTTAACTTAATATGAACATTTGAAGTAAATTTTATGTCTGTTTCACTGTAGCACTCTTGACCGTTCATAATCAATAGCTTAGTTGTAATAATTTAAATCATAAGTTATTGTATCTTAAGAGATATTATAGCAAGTAAGTTATAACGGCTCAGCACTCTGAAATGAAACTAAAATTGGTACTATTTTTTTTTAATTTTTAAAGAGGTAGTATTTTTTTTAATAGCGCAACTTTTAAGATAAATTTATGCGTAAAAATATATTTTTTTTTTAGGATGACACTCAAACCATCCACAAATAAAGAACTGGACTTTAGATCTCGGTAAGACCTGTCCCGAATTTCGACTGAGAAAATATGATCAGCATACCTATAATAGACTCAATGTCCACTCTCGTCTCATCTGCTCTTTTTATCTGAATTTGTGTTCGCCGATGTATTTTATAGCCCAGACTTGTGATGGTCGTTGACCGTAGATACCAGAACATTTACACTTCAATACCTTGTCCACTTTTGGAGGAGGCTCGGGAAATAACTTCAAGTATGATTCAGCATCCGACTAGCGAAACTGATAATTTGATGTTATTTATAGCCTTTTTGCAAGTTTGGTTCAGGCTGGATAGGGTAAGGAAGAGGATATTAGAAGGAACTAGGACAGGGTCTAATTTGAAGGTACTATCCCGGCAATTGACTGGTGTGTTGAGGAAAACATGGAAAACTAAGGATGGGCGGCCTCTGGGATTCTTCCCAGAACCTTCCAATTGCTATGCCAACACTATACCAATTGTGCAACAGCAGCTTAGTAGATAAAACTGAGAAATATTATTGGGAATATCAGGCAGGTTGGTGGATCTCCAAACTTTAAACAAGGGATTGCTGGCAGGGGCTACTGGAAGAATCCCTGAACAAGGAATATTCTAGGATAACTTCCCCACCCAAACGGGGAATATACCTATTTTCATGGTCTCACTCAACCAATTTTTTTCCGAAGCAATTAGACCTCGGGGGCTAGCATTTTTCTTCGAATATGTCATATAAAATCCCATGATATTTGTCATCCCGTGCGTTCACCCTGTCATGTTAAAAGAAGAAAATGGACCAATGTCCTCCCAGTAAAAATCATTAACGTATTTGCTTATTTTCAGTTTGAAAGGAATTTAACTCTTGGTTTATATCACATTTACATTCCATTTGACCCGAATTGATGCGTATGCGTGAACAAAAGTCTATTTGCTATAATTTAACATAGCACATATACTTTTGTTCGCGCATGCGCCTCAACTAAACCAGTTTCTTTACTTCTTCTGTTTACTTTGGAGCATAGATAAATCACAGCAGAGTGAACAAAATGAATACACACTATTTACTTTTCGAATGCGGTTTTAAAATATTCATACGCATAGTTATTTCTTATGACTTAACACGTAACAGTCACACACCATTTGTCAATCACAACGCAAGCGGAGAAGAAAAAAAGCTTTCCTTGACGTGTTCTGGAGCGACAACAACGTGTGACCACAACGTAGCCCAGTGAGGAAATAATATGTGGCAACAGTGTGGATGACGTTTGGGTAACCATCCAATGCAATGACTTTCCTTTCTTGTTCGTAGGCGGGCAAAACGGAACATAGTGGTCGATACTCTCCCTATTAGTAGTAGTAAATACTCAGTAAGCAATGTGTCTGCTTAACCTCCCCCATCACACACACACACAATTATAGCTTTACACCATCGGAGACTGCTGATTTAAAATTCGGAGATCCACCAATCTGTTTGATGTTCCCAATAGCATTTCTCAGTTTCACCTACCGAACGGCTGTAGCACAATTGGTACACAATTGGCTGAAAATATAACCATGCATTACTTTTGGAAATAGTCAGACACAATAACTGATTAGGCAACATATACCAATTAGTCCCATCTGCACCCTTGTATACAAGAAAAACAATTCTCTACGCGCTTACCGTAGGAGGTGGTTCCTCTATAGGAATTTACTCATTAAACAAAATAAAGTATACTCCAACATGAAGTAAATTATTGTAAATACCAGTGGCGGCTCGTGACACAAATAATAGGTGAAGTACTACCAAAATCCATTAACACGTTCTTACTGTCCTTGTTCATCAACATTTATCCTGAGATGTCACTATCGATCTTAGATGATGTTGACCCAATTAATACTTATTAATGCCTATTAAAATAGTAAGTGAAGTTGAACTTCACCAACTTCACCTGATGAGCCGCCCATGGTAAATACATAAACAGCACTTACCATTGTTCTTTTTGTGAGATTTAGTCAAAGTGTGTCTCGTATATATGACCATTTTTTCCCGTTATACAATCCAACGGAGACTGCAGCCTCATGAATAGATTCCCATTTTTCACTTTCGTGTTTTTTAGTCAGTTCGGAACAAAATGAACCAAATATGGTATCTTTCTTTTTTATTAGCTACAGAACATGCATTTTATTCTGTTTACGTTATCCAGACATGTTAACAAATTCAAATCATACTTCTGTGGGGTCCATACTCTCTCGGAAAATTTGATTATGTAAAATTATTACAATTTTGAGCATAACTATACATACAAGGTGTTCATAAAAGAATGATCGGGTTTCGTAGGCGATAAAATAGTTTAGTGCTTTACACAATAATTTGCACCATTAGTAATAACAGCTGTCACATTTGTGATGTGTTACCGACGATTTGATTATGCTCGGTGAAGGTCGACATGGGCGTAGTTTCCAAAATAACAAATCAGGATGAGTTCCAATCTCAACATCTGCCAGAACATTTTGGAAAGCAGGTTGTTTCCTCAATTAGACACCTAGTACAACTACTACATTCCGCAAATAGACGACGGTCCCGTACCATAAGAATGTGCAAATCTGGATTGTCGCGTTACAGATGATATCAACCCTGTCAGCTTGTGAATTTTCCCTGTTGCTTTTCGTTGAAGCTAGTTTACGTACCACCATTCACACACTTCGTCCAAGATCTTCGAGGCTGGAAAGCACGCGCATCTACAGGCCATAACACCGGGCGTTCTTTATCGAGTATTGCAGAATTTGGTGTGTGCGGGATGATGAAAGGTATCACATCGAAGTACTATAATTAATGTGTTGAAACTTGGTCAGATGCTCTATCGTTCAAGTTATACCTATGTAACGTAATGAATCACTTATGAACACCCTGTATTTTATGCAATTCCACATCCATGCTCATTGCTCACCCTGGACCCCGAAAAGAAATGTTAGCTACGTTGCTTTGCATGTGTGACTGTAGGAAGGTGTTCACTAAAACATGACAAATCCCATGAAATATGTTGCATGTGCTTTTACTGAAAGAAATTGTAAGTTCTCCAGAGCTTTACCTTATTGTTGGGCATTGACGTATTTGTTGTCACTGGAGAGAAATCATCTGAGAGTGGAAAACTCATGCTAACTTTTCTGGGAATCTAATTACAGTTGTTTTCCTGTTTGTATGCACTCGACCGTTATATATATTATATAGGATATGTACATCCGTGAACTCGAATAGTAGGTATAATTATTATAATCTTGAATTGGAATATAGAAGAAGGCAAGTTAAATTAGTAAGTAGTAATTTTCTTCGCATTTGCTGTCGTCTTTCTTTCCATTAAAAGCTTGATGTAGGCCTATATACAATATAATGATACAATTGAAGTTTCCAGCGGAAATAGTAAAAATTCACATACTTTCGCGCATGCTTACATAATAAGATTAAGGTCACCAGTTTATTAATGGGAATAGTTTCCATTTGGTTGGTGGGTTGAGGTCAGTTAAAGTGGCAGTTGAAATCAGCGAGAATTGAACCAAACGCATGATTTGGTTAGGAAGGAACAGATTCTGTGTCCACGGTTAAATGTCTTTAAAACGTAAATACTGTAGCTTGCGCTTGTGTTCCCTGCAGCCCCTCAGAAAGTCATTATTTTGTAATATTGTTTAATATTTTGTAATTTTTAAGTTATTTGTTTGAAGTGTCCCGTTGCCGTAGAGCAGCAGCAAGCGAAAAATCAAGTTGGAAGGAAGAAAAGGCAAGCAGAGAAATGTCGTGGTAAACCCATATATATTTGGTTTTGCTTCTCTCCGCTTAGTGGATGTGCGCGCCTCCATTTAAATATTTAGATGTAACACGGCATTGCTCTGCTTGGCTCTGCTCTAACGTGGTTTCTTTTTATAGAAGTACCCATAAGAAAAGATAATTGTATGAAAAAATAAAAGAAAGCAGGGGAAAAGTTTTGAATGGAATCGAGTAACTGTTGTAAAACCTTTGAGGATATCGTCAGATCAGTAGTAACTAAATTATTCTGCCTTCCACGTGAGGTAATGTTTAATTTCGTGGTATTAAAAAAAAAGTATGTATGTTTATAATTGGAATAATGATGTTCACGTAACAAGTCAGTGACATACTTTGAATATTTCTGAACACGTTCATCGTTCTTGAGATTGGAAAAATTCAATCTGCAACAACTTGTCTGTCGCGCCTAAAAAACGGAAGGTTGGGGTAACCCATTAATTTTACTAAACAAACAACGAGGATTCCGAAAATCACATCCATTCTTTCCTCCGATGTGTCGTTTAGCTGTAATAATAATAATAAAAAGAGGGAGAGGGGCTATGGCACAAAAACCTGGCTGAAATAAGATCCCTGCTTAAGGCGGGTGTTCTTAATTTTGAGTACGTAGTTTGTCCTGCAAAGAGTTAGCCCGTTCACTTTCAATCGAAAAGAACGTCTTTTTTCCCGGTGACGGGCTACTCTCTAGTTTTATCCATAGATAGGTTCTTTTAAAACCTAGTCCCTTCATTTTTTGTGCAGAGCTTCCTAAAGTTCCTTATTATGTGACAGTGGTATGGCAGTTCTGTGATACTAAAAATTAATGTACAGGAAATACATATATATTTGCAAATACACATTTCATTACTAAATAGTATAATTTTATACAAGATATAAAAAAAGACCAAGGAGACAAAATGAGCAGAGATAATTAATGGTGGTGGTCGAAAGTCTCAGTTTCTCTATATACGTACTTTGGGTCCACCGGCAGACATTAGCGGATAACTGCTGTTCACTAGCGCGTATCCGACACATAGACTGTCCACTGGTAGACTGACGGCGAATATCTGATACGTCGGCTGTCCGTTATTATCCGCCGGTGGACCGACGACGGAGGCAGCAAATAGCTAATGAGGGCTACAATATCGGCATTGGCTTCGATACTACTGGTTCGAGCATCTGACCAGATGGAGAAAAGTATAAAAATAACACTTGAAGTGGGAATCGTGTTCTAGAATCTTCTGTAATAATGTTTAGATCACCTTCGATTTATTGGATATTTAAATAACTAAACCATTATTATTATTATTTATCCTAAGTACACAATTTTTCCTCAAGAGGAGACACAAGAGAAAGAAAATCTTAAAGAGCAGCCACCGAAAGCTGGGAAGGTAAAAACTTGAAAACAATACATTTCAGTCATCTGTTAGTTATTTCAAGAACTTCTATATGCTGGGCCGTAACTTTGTGGAAAACAATTGAAATTTTATCACAGAATGAGAGCTACTGCGGAAATAGGCATCCTTAGCCTATTTGATCTGTTGGTCAAAGCACCGAAACTAAAACGATGTGAGTTAGAAACCGTGTCAACTCGGAAATTATTTTGAGTAGAGGTGGCAGATTCGGATGCAAGAGGATCCAATCCGTAATCTGGATATCCGAAACTCGGATTTGAACGACCCAAACCGGTACCCGGATCTTGGCCGGTTCGGACATCCGAGATCCGAACCTGTTTGGCCATTTCTATATTTGTAAGAACACTATTAATCCTCTGAAGCTTTCTATGTGTTTTGGTTCATAAGGAATCAAGTTCGAATCCTGGCTGGTGTTACCATATTAACTGTAAAATGAACTTTGTGTTTAATCTGAAGAGGTAGTTAATTAGACAAGACGAGTAGGCCTAATTAGTAACGACCCACTGAGATAAGAAGCGGGATTAGAGAAGAAAATACCTCATGGATGAGGTTCTAGTCTTCAACATGACACTAATCTAGAAACGAAATATACAAAGTTTTTTTTTTTTTTCCTTGCACGCATTTATGCTATTATTATTGAAGTTGCATGATAACAGTACGGGCGGATTTCTCATATAACAGGGATACAAATTACGGGAAATATCTCCAAGTGTCACACGCACATTGGAGTTCATTGTTGGAAATTCAGGTGTTGCATGCTGGAGTTCAGTGCAGTTCTTACACGCGAGATGAGAGAGAGAGAGAGAGAGAGAGAGAGAGAGAGAAAGAGAAAATGTGCCACTATTTTCTATTGATATAAACTTATGGATCGTACATTAGGTAGGATATTCACGTAATAAATTCTTTAGACAGAAATAGTTGTTGATTGATTGACGATACGTAATCATCTCTTCATTAAGAATGTTGTTCAGATCATAAGGAAGAACTGAACAGAGAAAAAAAGTGCTCAGGTCATATTGGCTTGATTTGGTCTATGTAAATATCTCCCTGTTGGTTTTAACTTGCTCGCCTTGAACATCTTGAACAATATATTTGGGTATCTCGTTGGCAGCAACCGAGATTCCTTCAAGCTTGGATACAAATTTCCTTTAATTCTACAAAAACGATTGATGAGGTAAAAAGGTATTCCTTGTGAGACGTGCCGTGAACGTGGGCACATGGGGATATGGAGGTAGCGCTTCAGATATTCTCGATCTACAATATAAAGTGGAGTGAGGTGCTCAGTCCCATTCTCGATCGCCTTTACCTCCCAAGGTGCCCGGAAATACCAAAGACACTCTAGGACCTATTACATAAAGTTACTAATAATATTAGTAGAAATTTACAAGTTAGAAGGCAACAAACTACAAGCGCTACTAATGTTTGTTGCATAGCAATTTTGTGTTTTCTAATAAAATGAGCCCTAATAATATTAGTGAATCTAGCGAAACTACAAGTAACAGGTGACAATATTACCGCAAATTTACATTTACTTCCACATTATGTATGGGTAACGTAACTTGTCTCTAGAAAGGAAAAAAAGAAACGCAATTAGCAACGGATAGTTAAACTATGTATGTTTCCAAACTGTGTGTAACTGTTGAGATGCAAAATATAATAGTTTTGATTTATAAAAATTTCAGATAAGAGTAGGAAAGCGGAAAGGGACAAATTTTCCATTACCAACCCCAGCTTCGCCCATGTATTGAGCCACATGTATGCTCAGTACCATTTGTACATAATTATCACATATACTTCTATTTACGCATAGCGCCAGTTAGCAGTCCAATCGTTACGAAAAGCTGTGTGTTATTATTACGTACAGTAGTTGTTTACCATAGACAAATATGGCAGTAGGCGGGGGAATAGTAATGGCTTCGCTTCGTGTTATAAATTACATGGAATTTACAGAGGGGAACTTATAGTTAACTGCCAAATTTACACTGGATAAAATGACTTGATTGGATTTTACACTACATAAAACGGCATTAAGAGTCCCTTCCTCTACACACACACACTTAAAAATCTATAAATACCGCACTGGATATTTTGTATAATTCAATACCAATTAATACCTAAATAAGATGATTAAAAAAAAAAAAGCAACAAAGATTTCTACTTTTTATTTGTAGGTCGGACTAGAATTTTCTATATTATTTTTATAGTAAGAAGTAAGTCGGACAACGATTAGCGTTCTGTCGTTTTCGGTATAAGCTACTGGTGGTATAATTTCAAAATAACACCGCATTGCCTATAAGCAATAAATTAAATTTTTAGATGATGTGATCTTCCCTTTGTTACAACGTTGTTGATACTGAAGACTTCTAAAAGGTTTTAAAAACAAAAAAATACTGTTACATAACCAAAAAAACAATAAAATAACTACTTGAAACTTGTTCTAAGAAATTAAAAAATCGTTTAAAACTCGACCAAATGCAGTTTCTAACATAGACTGTGACTCCTTCCCCCACCCCATGTTTATAGAAGAAGCTTATCATGGTACACTTCATTTGATGTTCAAGAATCGATAACATTAAACTTATTGCAAAATAAATGTTAATTATACTAAATATTTCAAGACAATTGAGGATATTAGTTTATCTTCACTGCAAAAAAAAAAATGGGAGGACCCAGGCCTTCCCGGCCCCGGCCTAGAACCGCCTCTGCCCCTGATTATATGAGATACTGAAATACTCATGCATATAAAATTGCACATCCTGTAAATACACAGTGCGACAAGTAAGTAATGAGACTGATTTTATTCTGACAAAACAGAGAATGCAAAATAGAAACCAATATGCGAGTTCGAGAGAGTAATCCTTCATCTACGACCTGGCAACACCGCATGGTCCCGCGTGAAGCACAACGGGAAATATGACGTCAGTACCAGCAGTAAGTGAAAGGCTTTTGTCACGCCATCGTCATGGAGCAGAGGGCGAATATCAAGTTCTGTTTCAAACTCGGAAAAAGTGGCACAGACACTGTTGAGTTGATGCGGAGAGTGTATTGTGATACTTGTTTGTCTCGTGCACAGATATTTAGATGGTATGAACGTTTTAAAAATGGTGTGGAATCGATTGACGATGAACCTCGGCCGGGTCGTCCAATTTCTGTTCGTAACGAGGTACTGATTGAAAAGGTCCGTGAACGTGTGCAAGAAGATCGTTGTGTGACTGTGAGAATGATGGAAGGTGACTTTGGTGTTAACAGGGAGACAATTCGTAAGATCTTAGTGGAAGATTTAGGCAAGAAGAAGGTCGCAGCGCGGTTTGTGCCACACTCATTATCTGATGAACAGAAACAAGCGCGTGTTGATTACGCCCGTGACATCATTGCAACTGCCCGTAGGAAGAAAAATTCCCTTCTGTCCATTGTTGCAGAAGACGAATGTTGGTGTTTTCGTTATGATCTAGCTACTAAACGTCAGAGTGCCGAATGGAAGTCTGCAGATTCTCCAAAAGGAAAGAAACTTCGTCTCCAAAAGTCAAAAGTGAAGACAATGCTCATTTGTTTCTACGACAGTAAGGGTATCATTCATCATGAATTTGTACCAGAAGGTCACACAGTTAATGCTCAGTTTTATTTAGGTGTTTTGGAGCGTTTGTTGAAGAGAATACGTCGTGTTCGGCCTGAATACTCAACCCCAGGTAGCTGGTTCCTTCTCCATGACAACGCTCCAGCTCACCTAGCGGTACTTGTTGCGGAATATTTGGCCACAAAACAAGTGTGTGTGCTGAATCATCCCCCCTACTCACCAGATATGTCCCCCTGTGACTATTTCCTGTTCCCTAAGCTGAAGTTGCCATTGAAAGGACGACTTTTCGACAGGGTTGAAGACATGCAAGCAGCTGTGACAGCGGCATTACGGGCCATACCACAAACTGAGTTGCAGAAGTCATTCCACTCCTTGTGTGACCGTGCCACTCGTATTGATGCAGGAGGGATGTACTTCGAATAATAAACAGGTATTATTCAATTACTTTTGTTTGTTTCGTCAGAATAAAATCAGTCTCATTACTTAATTGTCGGACTGTGTATTATCCTATAAATCACCGCCACCACCTCTTTCAGTGACAAATACCACCCGGGACGGGCGTAAGTCATAGTGCTGTTACCGCCCATACATTTAATTTTATCTTTACCACCCTGCTGAAATGGCTTATAAATAAATAAATAAATAAATAAAATAGAGAAGTTAGTCAAGGTTTTATCCATCAGCCATTTTCCTCCCGTGCAACATGATAATCCAAGCGTTAACGTGCGAATTAGACTAAAGAAAAAGAAAAAAAACTTTAATCGCGTAAAGATGGCAACACTTCTCTGGAATACCCCAGGTGGTAGTTTTTAACTGCTCGGCGTCTGCGTCGAGGTGGTTACTGGCGGGAGCGACATCGACTTGCTCTTTAGGCGGCGCGGGACATACGAGGCAATCAGTTAACAATTCGCAGTATTCGCGTTCAGGTGGTGGTTACGTTTCCTCGCCGCTCGGTTAGAAAGGAATTTCCGTTAACACACCCACTGACAATCAGCCTCTACCTTGTTTTCTTTTACTGAGCGTAGTAAATTCCAATCTCTTCTTAATTCTATTGTGATTTCTCGTCAAATGTTTCTTCTGTCAGCGCGTCTGAGGAAATATCGTGGATAACAGAGGTACGTTAACTTTACATACTGCCTTTCGTACTTTCAATTACGTATAATTTGCTGGTAATTCAGTACATGTTTACATTTGAAAGAGGGTTTCTAGTGCTAATGGAGGTTACCGAAAAATAAATGACGGAGGATTAAATGTTTAAATACCGAGCGGCCGTAGCTCAGTTTGGAGAGCGTTGGCTTAGCATTCAGAAGGTCCTGGGAACTAAGGTTACTATATTTTATTTTTTATTTATTTTTTTAAAAGGTGAAAATTGACCTTTCATTTTGTCTTTTCAAAATCAGGGTGATTCCATAACAGAGTGCAGGATGCTTTACCATTTCGCACTACAAAAAGAGCGTTGCAATGATTCCTATGTATAAGGGATGTCATCTAATCTAAGTATCCCCTTCCGATTTCTTGGAAACTTTGTAGCTGTGTAGAGGGGTTAAAATTAGGATACATAGTTTTTTTTTTTTTTTTGTCTCGGCAGAAAAGCAGTTTGAGGGGCACAACTGCCCCTCCGAAGTTCAAATATATATATAATTGTTTAATAGGGGCAACCCACTCCCTCCAAAGTTCAAGAATGGCTCAATGTCGAGGAACCAAAACACAAAATGTCCATAGCAGATTTCATAGAAACTTTGCAAGTGTTTAGAGACCAACTTACAGACACTTATAATAATAATAATTATTATTATTATTTGTTGTTTTGTTTTTATGCTCATGTGTACAGTGTATGGATTTAGAGTTCGGAAAATGTTTGTAGGGAGGTTCGATCTCGTACTGTTACTAAAAAGTAACCTTAATCTCCACAAACGAAATATTATTATATAACTACTTCTTCCAATATGTGTGGTATAAAAATTGCTATTTTGACGAAAGGCCACCTTCATTCGAGAATATATTAGCATTGTTTAGGTGAACACAATAACCTTACATGTGATGTTTGTGGCAATAATTCAATGTGCAGGGTGTCAACGAACATTGTTTACAGCACTTTTTGTAAAGTACTATTACTATGACGATTATAGGTCTTGCAACTTGGTTGCTTGGAAGATTTCATCTTTCTTATGCGCTTTATCTACATTACATTGTAAGGGCAAGACAGTGACAATAGCGAGTAGCTCAATTACTTTCTGATGCTGTGACAGCTTGTATACAAGATTTTCTTGTATATTTTGAATTTGCGAATGTATATATAAGGGTCATGAATGAAAATTTTACCTTTTTCTGACTTCAATGGTTTGACAGGGCGTTCCACTCCATTGCTTGTCTTGTTCATACATAAGAAACAACTTCTCAAATGCTTTTCTTCAGTTCACGATGGTTCGTGGTGTCCTCAAATCTTGAAACGTTAATATTTTTACCCCCTTTCCCGACGCTATTCAATGATGAATATTTGCAGATCGACGTAAGTCGGGTGATGATACAATATTCTATTGTTACTTTCATATTTTTCTATATATTTAAATACTTTAAAAGCATATTTTATTTTTTTCAGTATTACCCATAGGCCTAAATACTAGTCTGTGGCGTGTAAATAACGATATGGCGTGTGACTGGTTGCAGAACATTTTAGGATTTGGGTTAAAAAACTTTTTAGACATACTTTTCTTAAATAATTCGTACTAAAAAGTTAAAAAAAAGTATTTATGCATGACTAAAAGTAAAAACATGGGGTTCGCTCTCATATACAGTCACTTTACTAATTATTCAATTATCGTGCCCCATGCTTTTATTTTTAGTCATGCTTAAACAAAATTATTTCTTACTTTTTAGTACGAATTGTTTAAGAAAAGTTTTTTTTTTTTTTTTTTGCATGTCTTGACAACTGCAATGTCATTGATGACTGTTCCTACATTTATGTGCTTTGTGTGTTCCTTTACATCTGTGTTATTCACGTGGAAAATTTACGTATTCAGTGCACATTGCTTTCTCTTTTGGAACTGTACATTGTGACACCCTTGAACTTTCGAAAGGGTTGTCCACTTTTTTCGTGGAAAAAAAAAAAGCGCGTCTCATAATTTTAAACCCTCTACACACCTGCGAAGTTTCAAGGAAATGGAAGGGGACACTAAGGTAACTTCCCTTCTGAGACAAAAATCGGTAGATGGCAGCAATACATTTATTATGAAAAGGGATATTAACTTCCATCATGTGGCTGGGTAAAATGGGGTAATTAAATTATCTAATGACAAATTCACAACACAGCTACAGTTTACTTACAAAATGGGTAATTGCAATGGGGGAACAGTGAAAAATACCACAGTCGAGTGCGGAAAATGTCACAGGGAGAAAATCGGGTGGTACCCAGGTAAACCGGGTGATACTACTGGGATCGTAAACCCTACTGGGAACGATCGGCGACCGCCCATCATTACTAAAATTTATCCGTCCTCCCCTCAATCTAGTGGTGAAAGTCGCTGACTTCGCTTTGGTATGGGGAGGCAGCGCAAGTTCGACACGCTGGGCCGCACTGCCGAGATTTTCCTTAGTCACACCAAACGAATTCTGTGATGATACTTGAGTTCTTCCAGAGAAATTTCTGTGAGTTTACTAGTACACATTCGGGGAGGTTTTTACCTGCGAGAGTTTCCATATTATTAGCTCTTGAAAACTTTTCGGATGTAGTTCTCGTCCTCTGGGCGTAATATCTCCAGCACCCCATAAAACAAACACATTTCGTCTCTCTTTCTATGAATATGAAGGATGCTGATGACAATACAATATCATCGAAGGACATCATCTCTGACTTTGACAGAGTTGGGCCCAAGAATTTTAACTGTCTTTCTATATTTCTTAACAATATCTCCCAGAAATCTTCCTACACTCTTTTCTGCAAAAATATACAAAACACGATGAGAAACCTTGAAGCTATTCCTCACACATCCATCCAATAAGAGTTGAAACTGGGTCAGTTCTGGTGACCCGGTGACCCGGTCTGGAATTTTCGACCTCGTATTTCTCGCTTTCTTGGGCTATAACCTTCAGTCCCGGGCACCACCGAAAGAAACATTGTTCAAATGCAAGGAAATAATTAAAAGTTCTACTGTTATCTTCAGCTCTGCACCCACTTTTGACGTCCTGACAATCCTGGGCCATAGATCCCGGTAAAGCCCATTAATGTAGATCGTAAATCAATTCCTTTTAAGGTTTCCTGTCGTGTATTTTTCGGTATCTTCCTTTTAAAAGGAAAAAAAAAAAAACTCAGGATGCATAAGGGGAAAACGGTCCTTTCAGTAGTGTGTGATCTAACCATGGTGGTTGATAAGCCTACGTGTTTTCTTAGCTTTCAGCTCTTTTTGTAGTATCAAATTATTATTATTTTCTTGTTTTCTGTTAAACCATTTTCTTAAAGCTATTGTTTCCTCTTAATTTTCGATCTTGATTTTTGTTGAAAATATTTCCGAAATTCGTGTGTATTCAAATGTAAGCTTTCTCTTACGCAACGTAGTTTCCAGTTTCAAAGCCGAAATAACGTATTTGAGATTGGGCAGGGAAAGGGACTTTGCTTTAAATAGTCACTGGAGCAAATTCAGTTCAGGATAAGCGCTGTGAAACCTAACCTTACGCAAACTAATATAATCTAAACTACCATTAACAAACGTCAACTAATGCTTTATTTAGACAGCTACGATCATTACGATGGTAAGAACTTTCTAAACTCACTTATGTTTAGATTATGGAGCTTAACTTGGTTTTCGTGCTTCGTACATTTTAGATTTTACGGGATCTGCCATCTAGTGAGTATGCTGTATATTTTGATAATGGAAGAAATAAACTCACGAAGTGAGCCTCGTGTAACATCTTACTTTGGTTTGGACAGGTGCGTCTTACTCACGTTACAAGAAGCCGTCGTAAGCTGATGCAGGTTCAAGTTGATATCCGCGTTAAATGTAACTAGCATTTAGATTACTGAAATAATCACAGTTAACGTTTACCATGGTAAGATGTTAGTAATGTAAACAAGCATAAGGAACCCACCTCGACGAACCTAAAGGAAAAGCGAAAAACATGGAAAATTGAACGAGGAAAATAATTGTAGTACAATGGAGATTCTTAGTCTAATCTTGAATAGAGCGTAATCAGTTTCTGGCTTCCCCAAGTTCTATTTCCTTCGGGTTAGTTTTGCCACGAGAGGAAACGAAACCAATCTCTCATCTTGTGCAAAGCGTGGTTCGTCTCGAAAAGATGTGCTTGTCTCGTCTCGTAAAATATTGCAGCATATCATGCCAACAAAAGTAAAATGTAGGAGATTGCACCATCCTGATCAAGATATAACACAGTTATTACCCAAGCTACACAAGACAAGGATGTGCCGCGGTGGCTTAGTCGTAGAGCACTCACCTCTGGTGCGTGTGGTCGTCGGTTCGATCTCGGTTAGTGTCGTGGTCTTTGTGGTGGACAAACATCGAGTGTATACATTTTCTTGGGGTTCTTCCGTATCCTCCCACATTCTTCACTCCACTAATTCTCCCACCATCTGAGCTAAAGTTGTCTGGAGGCCCTAAAAATAAATTTAGATAAATTCACAAGATAAGGACAAATCGTTTACAAGATAATATTTCTCTTCTGTTAAAGACCTAAGGCTCCTCGGCCCAATGCTTCAGGGGCTCCGCCAAAAGTAATTGTTACCTATGTAAATAGTAAGCACAAGGTCAGGGCCGTCCTAATGCATGGGCACCGTGGGCAGTCGTCTGGGGCATGGAAACCTATACGGGCTTCCCCCTTCCCATTCTGATCCAAATACTTCTTACAGGCATTGACTTTTCTAAATCCTTAATTTGATTCTATTTAATTTATTTTGGAAAAGTACGTATTGTACGTCAGTTCCCCATCAGTAAAGGCAAATGGTAAAATATTATTAGGATTTCCTACAAGTAGATCACTTAGGCCGCGTTCATACAGAGCAACTGACAACAACAAAGCAACTGAAACGCAACCGCAACTTAAATTGCTCTACAACGACAAACGCAGTTGAATGTGTATGTTCATAACTTCATACTGAGGAGACGGTAACGCAAGAAACTCTACAACAACGAAGGAACTGCAGTTGCCCGAGTCACGACATGCTGTAAACTACTTTCCTCAGTTTCCCACTGTCTTTCTTATCATGAAACAAGTGTTCCTTGTCAGCGGGGCAGGATAATTTCAAATTCGTCCAATTTATTGAGGCATATCCATGTTTATATGATCACAATGGGAACTGATATTCAAATAAAAACACGACAGAAAAATGTTGGCACAAGGTAGCAGAGAAATTTAAATTTACCAGAACGACGAGAAATTAAAGAGAATGATAGAAAAAAGATAAGATTTTTTAAAAACAAACTATCAGAAGCGGGAGTGCTAAAACACTACCACTTTGGGGAGACTAACAACCTGAAGAAGGGGGAAAAAGAAAAGGAATAAGAGGAGAGAAAACTACCTGAAGGAGAGACCCTACAACCTACGAGTGTTTTAATAGCAGGTGTGAAAGGAAGGACCGGGCTCCGGGCTTCACAATAACCAAAGAACGTCGTTGTACAATAAGACTTTGTGCCAACATACAGTAGGACATCCTCCTCTTCACTTGACATACTGAAATGATTGTTTCCGTTGCATT
The DNA here is from genome assembly GCA_022664845.1 of Lepisma saccharinum. Lineage (NCBI taxonomy): Eukaryota > Metazoa > Arthropoda > Insecta > Zygentoma > Lepismatidae > Lepisma > Lepisma saccharinum. The sequence continues at coordinate 68,302 of JAGDQP010000863.1, forward strand.
GCAATTGCCAGTTGCTTTCAGTATGAACACCCTTGTAAACTGGTGACTGGGAACCAGAAACTAGCAACTTGAGCAACTCAGTTTCCCTTGCGTTGCCGTTGCCCACTATATGAATGCGGCCTAAAAGATCATGCAACGTATGACATTGGATAATGGTTGATAGCAGACTGTTTACACTGTGTTTTTAGTGCAGGAGTTCGCAGACTTTTAGACCGAAATTGATACTTTCGTCGTTGCACCAAGTAATATTAATGACCTTTCAATGCTAATATTTAAAATTGTATGAATTCCAGTATTTATACCAACGAGACATAACGTTTGTTATCGTGTTTGCCTTGCAATTAGGAGGTCTCAACAACGATTCCCGGTAAAACTTCTTTGTATGAGCCATTCTAGTAACTTTTAACTTCGACCCGTCACGATTACGTCACATTCTTGTTAAAATCCAAACTCACAAACACCCATGCCCCAGCCGGGATTTGAACCCGGGACCTTGGAGTCGCTGGCTTAGCGCCCTAACCCACATGCCTACCAGGTCGGCAACGATTCCAGGTGCCGAGCATCCTGACTCAGCTTTTCCCTGGTTCCCTGAATCACACGGGCAAATGTTGGGATGGTACTTTGAATAATACAATGGAACAATAATATAAAAATATGAACAAAAGTAGTTAAATTATTTCTGTTAAATAGCTAATTTCTACTTTCTCTGATAAACAATTCTCTGATCCCATTCAGACAATATTGATAGCAAAAACAAGCTTTAATTAAATTAATACGTCGTGTGAAACTTTCAGTGAACAGCTTGAAAAGAACCTTGAGTTAAAGATTTATTACAGCAAGAAGTATCATCAAATCAATCCACGATCATTTAATCAATAACTCTTACTTTTCTACGTGTAAAAACATGCGCTAGTATAATATTTCCAGTTGGAGTAAATTGCTTATAGCATTGATCGCCCTGCTGGTTTACCGTCGCTGACTGCTGACCGTGGGGTCCCGATTTCGATTCCCGGTTCTGCCAAGGTATTTGTTCCAAAGCGGAACGGTGTCCACCCATTGGAATTTAGGAGCTGCTGTGAATAAAAGACAGTGGCGATCACAGTTGAGAGCTTCGGCTCTGCTCTTCCAACACGTCATCGTGGGAGAGACCTCATCCAGTAGTGGATTGAAATGAATATGACCGTGAATTAATTAATTATATTGTTTGCAGTCTTCATGCCCAGTTTACGTATTAATGTCACTTAATGCTGTACTAAAAGGACCCAACAAACATTCAAGTACATCAAAGTTTAACAAAGTGATGAATGAACGAAGTTTGGTTGGACGAGCGGACAAAAACAAACTGTTGTAAACATGAACTATTCCACTGCTGAAAGAGGTGATGGTAGAAGTTTGTAGAAAGCATTATTCTGATACATATTTCTAAATTTACAATTTTGTTAGTGTCTTTGGATACTGGTAAAATTTGTTTTGTGTGGGCCATTTTTATAATTATTGTCTTTATGTAAGAATTGGTATTAACGGACTTTTACTCTCTCCCTTTCAACCCAATTCTGCAAATAAGTGTGTGTGACATGGTATGAGAAGGAAGTGACATTGGACGTTAAATTACCATGCCGACTAAAGATGAGATTAACCAGATTCTCCTAACATTGATTGATTCATTCATGCTTTGCTCTCAGTATCTCTAGTTGTGTTATAACATTAAACCAGAGTTACCTCTCTCCAGTAAGTACGAGCTTGGTTGCGTTGACGAAGACTGTGTGCGAGATACGAATCCATGTAATTGAATGTTATGCGATTACCTGCCAAGGACAGGTAACGATTTGTAATGATTATTACCATGATAGGAAAGTGTGTGGGTGGAGCCAACTCCGCTGCACAAGTCACACTTGCAGCTTCAGTCACGATTATGGCTGAAACAGATGCAAGAACATTACAGGCAGATGTTTCAAAATAAATCGATTGTATAATACCTGCTTTGTCACCTACTATAGCAAAGACGAGTTGAAAAAAATATCTGTTGCCAGCAACACTGTGATAAGAATGTGATTGAATTCACAAATGGAATGGTACAACTCAGTGATAAATGTATTTTTTACTACTGGAAACGATGCGGGTTCACATCCATGTATCAGTTGCTCTGAGTTGGTTGAACTTACAGTAGGACTGACGATGATCCTCCTACAAGATTTCGGAATATTTTTAAAAGAAGTAAAATCTGAATTACCAGAATAAGCTATTTTTCGTAATACAGTGTCATTAATTTTTTATCATAATGTATTGGTTGAATTATTATTATTATCATTATAGCACATTGACAGATTATTTCGAAATAAAAATTGAAATTTCGTGGGGTCGGCTCCCCCTGGATACGTAATTGAGTATTATTAATTTTTAGATATCATCTTTATCACGTTTTATGTACTATCATATGTTCATGTCTACGTGAAGGAGTGAGTGCGAAGATGAGTGTAACCTTTACGGAAAGGTATGAAGTTTATGCTTGTGGCGCCACCAAGTTGTCACCGGCCGCTAACCAAAGCTCGTCCAGCCGATAGACGAGAAGGAGAACGTATTTTTACTCAGTTATATTTCATATTTGCTTCTATTTGTCTCAACAGCACATTTCCTTCCAGTCGTAGGTGTAATATTCCTGATTGTTAAACCCTTCTTTATAAGCAATTATCATTCCACAGTATTCCTTTGTAGCGACCCATTTTTGCTTGGTCGCAACATATCTTACCCCCCCCCCCTTTTTTTTTGTTCGTGCACAGTTAGAGTTACGTAGAGCAAGATAACGAAATTGACACATGCATGTTTTTTGCTGTATATATACAGACTTTGTAGGTAGACTTAAAAAGAAGTCGTATCATTGAGACCCCGAATTGTGGTCATTGAATGTCGAGGTAAAATGATAGTGTATATGAATATAGTGTCACGGATTAAACAGAACAGGCCATGTAGGGTGGTGGCGAAGATGAGTGACATTGGATCAGTGAAGTATCACAGGTTCAAATTTGTTCCCTCCGACCATCTTGTTCGGTGTTTGGTCATTTCCTTGGTCTTGCCACTAAAGTACGTACGATTAAATTCACGACCTAACTTCACCTCCTTGTGACGTAGCAGCGCCGTTGCAAAATTTAGTCGCACACATGACACCTTCTTCAGTGGTATTGCTTCCACTTTTGTTCTTTCTATAATCAGCAACAATTCGTTGTTCTTAAATATTGTTTTGCTGTGACATGCAGTAAAACTGGTGATAAACCACTACAAATACTCGTACAAACTATTATTTACGTAATTTGGCAATAGTGGGGAATAGTTTCTATTGCATTACATTACCCGTAGCCTATGACGGATCTTGCTCCTTGTGGTGCTTTCTGTGATTGGAGGTCGCCTTGTACGCCGCCGCGAACATTTGGCGCTGGGCCGTCGTCTGCGAGGTTGTGAATTCGAATCCTCCTCGGAATTTTAAAAACACTGCATTCGTATATTCGGGGAGAAAATGGCCGAAACAAAATTAAGGTCATGAGTTCTTTTTTATCTCAGTCTCACCACACTAAACTAGGGGATGATATCTAGTAGCTCTACCCGCCGCCTTCCCTTTTCTCGGAGAAGCGTCATTCTTCAGATGTAATGGGCTTAGGCCCTAGCTGCCCCCACCGTTAATTAGTACAAATAAGCAGACTTCTTTTTTTTTTGCGAAAGGTTTAATTCGTCACGTAATCAAGTGAAATGGTCTTGTTTAGTAAAATCAGAGTTTAACAGAGTTTATGTAATTAACGTCATCTCAGCAACAGTCTGTATCCGGGATCACCTGATACAAATCTTTATATGTAGCCGTTAGCTGTTACTTCCATAGTTTCGCACAAAACAGATATGTATTTGTTAACATTAGTATACCCGGTAACACAACATGTGCTGCTTTGAGAAACTAAAAATTCTGAAGTGCAAAAGAGTACATTCGATGCGGGAGGCGGACCTAGAGTAATTAGGTGTTATGCAATTTACATGAAATCGGGAGAATTTTTTATCTTCGTGTGCAAAGTGCAAGGAGGTCCTTGAGTAAAGTGGGCATACTTCTTAGGACGAAATACTTTTCTACTGACATGCTGTGAGGCCGTGATAGAAAGAATCTATTTTTTTGAAGTTTCCGTTATAATTCTCAGTTACAGGAACTAACAAGTAGTTTTTCTGTACCCATGTATACATTCACAAATTAGCAGTGGAGCAAATAAGGAAGTGTGAAGCAACCTGTAAGTGATCCAAGCAAGCGACCACACAAGAACTTTAGATAAATTTGTTAACAAATTACGTAACTATAACGTAAACATTCTGGAATCCGTTTATTTCATTAGTTTCTTTTGTTCTTGGTGTCCTCAAATCTTGCAACGTTAATTAACTCATTTGCCGACGTCAAACAATTATGGAATTTTGTACATCGACATTAAGTCCGGTGACAATACAGTATTCCATTGTTACTATCATTTATTTAAATATATTTATATATTTTAAAAGCATATTTTAATTTTTCTTTTTATACGGACTGCTTTATCCTAAAATAAATACTAGCCTGCAATGTACTGTCGTTTGACTGGTTGCAGAACACTTTAGGATTCGGTTCACACGAACACCGAAATATCTCGCTTTTTTATTTTTAAAGGACACACTTTTCTTAAACCATTCGCACTAAAAAGTAAAAAATATTTTTGGTTATGCATGACTAAAAAGAGAAACATGGGGCGCGCCAATTCAAGAATTTAAAAAAGTGACTGTACATGAGAGCGCCTCATGTTTTTTCTTTTTAGTCATGCATAAACAAAATTATTTTTTTACTTTTTAGTACGTACGAATGGTTTAAGAAAAGTATGTCTTAATTATTTTTTTTTCTAGTAGATTATAACTTCATTAGTGACAAGCCTAAGGGCTTAATTTTCAATCTCATGCAAGATTTTCCAGCATTTTGTGGGAAAAGTCAATGAAATAAAGGAACATGACTAAAGAAAATCAGGAAGTTTGCAGTTTTGTGGACTCTTCAGAGAAAGAACACTTAGAAAATTCTCCACCATTTATCAAATTCACATTGTAACTACGTGTATTACTCAGATTGAAGTTTGGTAGAGAAGATTAAAAAAAAAAAATCAAATGATTCAATTGTTTTCGCACGATGTTCCTGCACGTTCTCCTAAACAAATGTACAGAAATCCGAACTTTATCTAAAGGACATTGTGAAATGGTATAATGTTTGGCTTACGGAGAAGACTTTGTCTTAAGTAAACTTTGTCAGGGTTGGAGATATTTAGCTGTTGTTTCACCGATACTCATTGTTAAACAGTGGCGTATGTACGGGGGATGTATCCCACCTTGACTCCTTTTTATGAACTTTGAAGGAGAGAATTTCCACAAGAAAAGAATTAAGTTCGGAAACATATAATTGTTGCTTAAGATATAAAATTAATTGTAAGGAGGGTACCAGCACTATAGCTTACACCCGTCTCGATGTAATTGTAAGTTTATTCAGAAACAGACAAGGGTCGTATTGTTCATTCTGCGTTGTAGTTTCACTTTCACATTTAGGTAGATGTGGTAAATAACCTTCAGGACCACCAGTAAAATTAAAATTCTCTGACAGTCATATCGATAGCGCCGGTTAAAAAAGAAAGAGAAAAAGATTACTTCTAGATTGTAATGAAGAAAGTAGTAATTCCTGCACTGATAGTCTCAACGAGGGTAGAATGGAGAAAATTTTGAATATAAAACATTTCTATGGCTGAAGCAGTTAGTCTGGGCGTAGAAAAGAAATAATTTGAACAAGCGTCCTCGTTACGTTATATATGAATTATAAATTAAAATTACACACATTGGAAAGTTTCGTGCCACTCTTCAGAGATATGTGCCAATGTAGGATCTAATGTGATCTTTCAGATCATAGTATAGAAGATAAACTTTCGGTAAATTTTATTTTCTATGTAAAGCTCTGTGCGATACGCACGCACCGGGAACGGCGCATGGGGGATGTGGAAGTATCACTCCATATTTTCTTGACCTACGGTACGAAGTGGGTTGGGGTGGCAGTCCTACGCTCGACCGCCTTTACCTTCCCAAGGTGCCCAGGAATACCAAAGAGACACTGGTACTCAGTTTGATAGGAGACTGAATGCACTTCAGAGCGTCAGGCATGGGAACACTACGAGAAAATTCTCCAGTATCCTGTGCGGGATTTGAACCCGGGCCGCCCCATTCGTAGTCAGACGCGCTACCGCCTGATCCACGGCGACTCCAAACTTTGGGCCATGTTAACTTCTGCCCGTCACGATTATACGAGTTCAACGCTTGTTAAAATTTACAAACAACCATACCTTAGAAAGGATTCAAACCCACAACCTTGGAGATGCATGACCGCCTCAGAGCACATGACTACATCGGTCGGCTATAAGGGGAGAAAAGTCTAACCATTAAAATCAATTATCAAATTTTGCGATCAAGTTTCAATTAAGGAAAGTTTTCCTAACTAAATGCAGCTGAATAATTTTCTGCATTAGCGGATAAAACTCGTAATACAAGTATCACGTACATGGGAAAACTTTGTTGTTAACTACGTCAATGATGAATATGTGATATTGACCACGGTGGCTCAATTGGTAGAGCGCTCACCTCTGGTGCTAGGTGTCGTCGGATCAATCTCTGCTCATGCCATGTGGGCTTTGTGGTGGACAAACACCGTGTGCGTTGGTTTTCTCGGGGTGCTCCCGTTTCCTCCCACTTTCTTCATTCGACCAATTCATCCAATCATCAACCAACAACCATACGGCCTGAGCCATAGTTCCCTAAAGGTCTTAAAATAGATTCAAATTGGTATATGATGTCTTCTTAAAAGACAGTTTATTCACGTGACTCAGATCCTGCCCTAATCTGGCAATCTTCCCATAACGCGGTGTTGGTCGGAAAGTTGTAAAGAATTAATATCGGGATTTAGCGATAACAACGATCAAATCTGATAAATTTTGGTGTTAATTACTATATCTTATTTTATGAATATGATGGAGGGAGGGAGAAGTTTGCTGGGCAATTTAAAAATCATTCAAAACATAATGTGACAGTACTCTGCTTAGATTTATGCATATTGTGCAACACACTCACTCATGTGGGAGTAGTTAAGACCATTTATTCGACTGATATTGAATTCTTCAGGATCGGTTGAAACACTTATATTTTATATCCACTTAGAAAAAGCGCATTTTTGTGGGATTATGGAGAGTGCAAAAATATTATGAAGTATGAGAAAACTGATATAAAAGTATGACGCAATCCATGATTTTAAAGAATTAACCTAATTTGTGTTTGAAACAATTATCCATTTTTTTATGGACAATTTCACAAGCCCACATGTAAATACATTTATATTTTTTTCGTTAATTTTATTCGATTAGAATTTCGCTACGATTAACCGTTCTACAGATTCTTACAAAAGGAACACCTTAGTGGAAGCTGTGAATAATGCCAAAGTTGCGTTAGATTGGAAGAATCGATGAAAATATATATATAAAAAAAAAGACTGAAAATGTCTTTTTACAGTATAAGACATGCTCTTTGACGCATGTATCCCGATTTTTTTCTTAGGATGTTCACTGATTTGGAGGTGGTTTAGAGAAGATCTGGATATGAAATTAAATAACAAATATAGCGTCTCTTAAAATTACACCGACAAACTTTTGGAGGTGATTTCTCAATCAAAATAAGACGAATGTTCCTCGAATAAATTTTCGAAATGTGCATAGTTTCGGAGCTACATGCACTGGCGTAACTAAGGACCCCCCAGGGTCCGCAATGCCGGGGGCCCTTCGGTTGAAGGAGCCTACTTATGGAGCTTTGTTTCGAAGTTTAGTAACTTGCGGTGGCCATTCTGATTTGTTGCGGGCAGGCCCACACGTCCTTAATTACGCTACTGGCTACAGGCTATCGAAAGCGTGGGAAAATGAACTTCAGAGCTTCATATATCTAACATAATAAAAAGTAGAGCTGACTCTGGGATGGTTCCGTCAAAGACTTTAAATCTGCACTATCCAAAAGTGCATATTTCAAAATTCCGCAATGGACGACCAAGGGACTCCCCAGAAATTCTCAAAAGTAAAAATGGATCGAAATAAGTATAAATGGGACGGTTTTAACCAGGAAACAATAATTCGTGTGCGCCAAGTCGATATATCAAGAAGATTCCATACACTGAACGATTTTCTACAAAAGAAATCGTGGTTGCATAACAATTAGTAGTAACAATTGCATAATTTCATCGAAGGTTTAATTTATTTATTATCAAAGAGATTGAATATCATTGCCCGATTGGATACTGAGTATGACATTTTTACTCACATGGGAAGTCTTTTAATTCATGCTCATTTCGACTAACCTCTACTTCAGAAATATTCCGGAATCTACTTCCTTTAGGGGAATCCATTGCGGAATTTCGAAATATGCATTTTCGAATAGAGCAGGCTTAGTCTTTTAGGTACCATGGAGCATCAGCTCTACTGTTCGTGGTGTTAGAAATATGAAACTCTAAGGTTCATTTCCCACCCTTTCGGCACCCTGTAGCTCCGAAAGTATGCATATTTCATTTTTTTTCTTCTGATTAACTTGTTTTTGATGTGAAGAACCACCTCCAGGAGTTTGTCGATGTAATTGTAAAAACACGCTGTATATAATTACCAGAGCCGGCTCGAGGGGTGTTCGAACTGTTTTCCCGAACAGAGCGCCAAAATTTTGGGTACGTCAACTATTTCGGGCGTGAGTGTATCGAAACGGGTAAAAATAGTATAGGGCGAAAATTTCGAGAACTCTTGATTTTATTTTTATTTAACTTTATTAAATTTAACTTTGCCAATAATTTATTTCTTCATTTATTACAAATTTTCGAAGTTTTTTGTTTTTATAAAAAGATTCAAAATAGCAGTAGAATCGTTATGTTGGTACATTTCACTAAGTAGTAAGTACGCTATTTATGAGGGCGAATCGAAAATTTGTAACAGCGCCGATTGACTAAGAGCCGGTTCTGATAATTACGCCTAAAAAGTTTAGTAAGAAATCTGAATTTTGGAGAGGTCCGCACCCTCTGAACTCTCTGCTTGGATATGTCATAACTGTTTGAAAGAATAGTATAGGTCTAGAATATCTAATACAGTAGTGGAATGCTCTCTTCAATCTACAAAGGAAACATATCAGGTTTCCAAACTTTTTAAAAGTGCTTCCAAACTTTTTAAAAGTGCACCCACATCTACGCCAAATATTATGTTTTATACTTTGAAACGAGTAAATACATCTTTGAAAAATTCAAAATTCAAATGAATGTGGCATAACAGACTGGTAGTTTTACAAGAGAACTGTCATCAAAGTGAGCGCATAAGCGTTAGTAAATGTTGGTCGAGAAATTTTTCGTTCTTGACAAAATCCATCTGCGCTACTGCTGCTAAACCCACTCCCAGTTGCCTAACGTCTCTGACTTTGAATCGACACTGGGAAGGCACGCAAATTCCAGCCCCGCTATGGACTATTCTGATAAAGCTTTGAATGTTTTCCTCATTTTCACGAGGCGAATGACGGAGTGGTATGTTAATCAAAGCTCTGACCGCTACCTTCCTTATCTCTTCTAAAAGAGTATTCACCAAGGGATTTCATCATTCATCATACATATGACGGGTAGACCATAGTTGCTGCTCAGTCAATTGAATAAAATTATGGCACAGGTGCATTCCTAAGGGGGGGGGGTCCATTTTGACAGGAGTTTAGAATATGTTGTTTCATTACACCGAACCACTTTTTTACCCATGAAATCGGTTTTCAGTTGCCAGGTTAAATGCTGCCGTGAATCATGATCTAAAACGCTGTCAAAATTAACATGTTTTTGCTGTATGTACCACTCCTAGTTTATAGATAAGGAGACCACATATCCGACTTTTCCCCTAACACCTTATATGATAGCGTGATCCACGTGAGCGACAAGGACCACCCACATCCGGAGGCCTTTTAGTCCGGATTAGATTAAATGTTACGCTTTCAGTTATCGCAAAATTCTGTTCGTTAACCCTTGCTATCGCGGAAACCGAGTTTTAAAGCAGTGAGAGGCTTTTATTAGTATTATTTTTATTTTCGATTAATGAAGTTGAAAGATTGATTTTCTGACTCCTGATTCCTACTTCCATCCCCATTCATTTTTTTTTTCCTTTAGGCAAATGAAGCAAAACATTATCAGATGAAAAGAAATGTGAGAGATTGATCTAACAGTCTATGAGCTTCAGATAACTAACAATTATAGTGGAAAATATGTTCTATTCCTGAAGTTTACACTCTTAATGAAAGCTGATTATTACTGTCAAATATTAAAATACGTTAAATGTTAAATAGGATATATACATGATTAATACCTTTGATAGATTGTGTACCTCATAAAGTTATTTCAAAATTATTTCAATAATCGGAGGTAACGAAGTCTAGAAGTCATAAAAATTTGATTGAAGTGTATAAGTGGCCGTTGTAAAGTGTTGCAGCAATTGTAACATTATGTAATATCAAAACAATTAAACTGTAACAATCCAAACATAACAGAGAGAGAATTGCTCTCCAGGTTGCTGACATACTAAATTGTTGAGTTGTGTATCGCTTCCATGTTAATAGCGAGACTCAATTATTAAATTGATATTCGCGTGACACGTGAGAACAGCGTAACCAATTATTAGAACAAATCTATAATTTACTCGCTGTAACTTTGCACCATGAGCTAGTACAATGCTAATTATTACTTGAATTATATCTACGACAGTAAGCTGAAATTCAGGTTACCGTATAATACTAACGATCTGAGACATCGGGGTGACATCAAGATCGAAAGTAACCTTATACTGATTTTTAGTGCAGTTACCGTGAATGAAGTAGGACCTGTAGATATACGCTTAATGATTTAACCGTATTAAAGAAGAGTAGTTAGTATGATAGTAAAAATAACAGTGCTAATAATAATAATAATATGTAAAACATTCATTGTACTGTATAGTTTCTTCACTGACTCCCCGGGAATAACGGGCCTTTCACTTATATATCGCAGATAATTGCGTGCCGTAGATTATATAAATTTCCCATTTCTTGTCTCGCCCCCCACTCTCTCTGCATGTGCATTTCTCTCCCTCTCTATCTCTACACGTGTATGTTTCTCTCCTCCCCCTCTCTCTGCATATATATATATATATATATATATATATATATATAATAATATCACACGCACACAAATACAAACACACACAGAGAGAGAGAGAGAGAGAGAGAGAGAGAGAGAGAGAGAGAGAGAGAGAGAGAAAGAGAAAGAAAGAGAATACCACAGACCGATCTCTTCTTTTTCTGTTGCACATCGTAAACATTGCACCAGTATTGATTTTATGTCTGGTCATAGAGTAGAAGTTCCAATATTCTTTGGAACAGCTTTCGAGTTCAGAAAACGTAAACAAAAATAATTCAATATAACCCATTTTATTGTCCGACCTTTCTCTTTTTTCAATGTAGCAGTTGAATACTATCTTGGAAGGGGGAAACCCATTTCTGTTCTTAATGTATTGTGTATTACATTGCTTTGTTACCTTCACGTATGCAAATGATATGTCTATTCATACCTTGATAATATTAGTGTTATTTTAAACTGATCATGTACTTGTTGATATATTAGATGCATGGTATAGCCCTAAACTGTTTACCGATTTCTCACAGAGAACCCTGTGGCATCTCGTTGATGCCCGGCTTTTAAGCAACAAAGCTACCAGGGACGCATACGCTCTCTTTCTCTGTGTGTATATGGGCATGGGTTCAAATCTAGAAGAGGTTCTTTGAACGAAATGATTTGGTTGAAGTGCACTTTACAAAAAGCACTGTAGGTCCGTCCATAGAGGTTCACAAGCTAGTTTACGTCGTTAAACGGAATTCAAAGAAATTTAAGGGTACAATAAATTCGTCACTTTTCTCGCTGTATAGGATAAAGGTTGGTAAATTTCGTGATACATTGCATTTTGCACAGCCACGACTTTACGAAAAGTTCGCGAGCTACAATACTTTTGGAGTCTCCTGGTGGCGAAAATTTTGATTCGACAGCTCTTTGCAATGCCGTGGAATTGCAAACTCCGGTGTATCACAAAATTAACAAATGTCACGGAATTATCGTATCAGCATATCAAATGTGTTCAACGATGCTTAAGTAAATGTACAAGTCTTGTTTAAAATTCATCTTCAGAAACACACTATATACTATCCACACTTCTTAAGCATAAAATTTTAGAAAAAGTATGGACATAAAGTGTACTAATTTCCATTGTACACTTAGCTTCGTTGAAGATGACCGTTAGCTACAGATTCTACTATTTCATTTGAATTTCTGTGGCCGCCCCGAGAGAGGAGTCGTAGCTTGATGAAGAGTGGGAAGATGTTATTTAGTGATCCAATGTGAGGCAGGTAGAAACAACGTTGCTAGTAGCATTTTAATGAACTGTAACATACCATCATCTTGTGCAGGAATACTTGGGAGGAATATAGATAATTATTATTCAGTATGCAGTGTTGGGTTAAGTACTTGTTTTGCGTAGCTAGGTACAGGCACTGACCTTAAATTGTACCTAGGTACAGGTACTAGGTACAAGTTGGTCAATGTGCCTACTAGGTACAGGTACTGATAAGTGTACCTAAGGCACCTTTTAGGTACTTGACCCAGTTATTGCTAAACAGGGCTCGAAATGATATCAAGAACTTGATCGACTAGAATATCACTCCTATATCGTTATCTGTAATAATAATAATAAATATAATAATAATGAATATAATAATTATTATTATTATTGAGCAGGATAGGTTCATTTAAAGTGTGCTGTGTTATTTAACCCTTGTTCAAAAAACTGACGTTTTCATGCATCATACACAGGAATGAAAGAAAACAAAGGAAGGAGCCCGAAAATGCTGAAATTTAAATGCTAAATGAATAAATAAGTAATAGAAACATCTTTCGTCCGCTTAAGTAAATCTTTCACCATGCTTTTAACTTACATATATTTTACGTATTTTTTTCGAACAGTATCTGGCAACACTGCGTTCCATATGGCAACCCTGTTTATGGTCTTTCCTAGTCCTTGATGCCCTTCTTATGGTTGGTATGTTCCTTTTGGTTGGCTTTCTTTCCCTCTTTGCAAGATATTCACTTTCACCGTCATTCCTGTCTTTCTCTAATTTTGCCGCCATTCAATGTTTTCTCTTCCCTAGCTCCGCTCCCTACGGTCCTTAGCAGCCTAAATTTTGGTGATCATATCTTTTCATGCTCAATCAGATGCCGTATGTTTGCATCGGATTTGCGCGACAACCATATGGCTCTTCACTTGTTAGAACAATTTTCCATCGGCCATTTTCTATGAATCTGAGTGTAGCTATCAATTTTCCGTTATTTATTTCTCTATTGTAATAATTAATGAAGTATTATATTTTCCTGTTGGCTGTTATGCCACTAATTATTACTATTATTATAATTATTGACGCTTATTAGTTAGGTTTACAGTTTACAGAGATCTCAGATGACTACTAAGAATACTTTTTTTTTCGTTTAAAAATGTTCTCTTCGACTCTGTCAAGACAAAAAATGAAACACTATGTTTGAACCTTGAGACATATAGTTGACATCTATCATGATTCTGCAATAACTGTCAACTTCAAGTGACACTAAAGCGTTTGCACCTGTTCGTATCCAACATTAAAAATATGTTGCAATATATGTCAAATGGTAAGTGTCTGTGTTCTATACACTGCTTTCGGAGAGAAATGTCTTAAATCTTATTAACGGAATGAAGACGAAACTGACGCTTCCCAGTAATTATGATATGCTGTTTGACACATGAAAGAAAGTGTACCAAACAGCACATGACAGAAGGTTACAGGTGGGAAGATTGGGAGAGCAAGATTCACAAAACCGTGACAAGAAAATTGTTCGCTGCAATCAGCGTTTTTAGAGAAAAGAGACAGGGTGTTCGGAAACAATTCAACCCCCTCCCAAATACACACACATAAGACACAACACACATTGAAGAAAACATGTTATATTGACATTATCACTATTATCTGAATAGTATCTCCGATTTATGGATTATAATAAACTCAAGAGAAAGATATATATTGACAGATTGACAGACAGACAGACTATAGTTAATCATTATCCTAAGAACATTTATAAGAGAGATACGAATTCGGATGAAATCAGAAGTTGTTCTCTGCGTTTTTGATTGTGAATATTTTTTAGTTTTCGTAAAACTTTTTAAAATGAAATTCCAGTGCCATATATCAAGAAATGTAGACCGGTACTTAAAGCAGAAAACGCGAAAAATCTCTCTTCTCGCTCACTTCCTTTTAAGGGATATAAAATTTTCCCGTGGTTACTTCTAGTCCAGGTCTAGCTGAAGCGGAAAAGACTTTTTTTTTTCGAAGATAAGTCTTCTTGGCCTCTTTTTGACCTGAGATCGAATCTGTTGATTTCGGCTGTAGCAGAAGGTTGTTGGGGATGTTAACAGAAAAAGGTCAGAAACTCGCATCAGGCTTTTTATACTCAATGCATGAGCTTCGTAGTTTAATTACTCAGCTTTATGCTTAATACAGTAAGACACCGAGTAGCCGTAGCTCAGTTACTGGAGAGTTTGCTTCTCATTTTGAAGGTCCTACGTCCGACGCCAGTGACTGGCCATCCTAACTGAAATATTCGACAATCGCATCAGGTTAATGCCAGTATGGTACCGTCGAAACTAGGCCCTCGCTGACTTCCATCTTACCATCCTCTCCCTACACCTATCGGGTGTGAAACAGTTGCCTTATTCAGTAAGAGCAGTATTAAATGCTACTGTCTAGGAAAATTTGTGTTGCTATATGGTGTGATCTAGAAACAGTAATTGCGGTGGGAGAAAGGTAAGATTATGTTGAGAAAGAATCGAACACCCCTCTTGTCCGTCCCCTGCATTGTCTCGCAAATAAAGGACAGTTTAAAATATCTACTCGTATAAGTTATAAGTTCTCAATCTTGCCTATTACATACTGAGAGTAACGTTTCGCAATGAAGAAATCATAATGACACTTCCTTATATATAAAATGAACAGTCCATTTTACTGTGTTCGACGAAATAGGAATGAAGTATCACGAATTAGGGATTGTCAATTTTGATACTAGTGTATCTTCGACTAATGTATTCAATACATAATTATGCAAGAGAAAGGAAACATTGACGTAAACAAATCTCCGAATACAAAGTTTGGTGAAATTTAACAACGCCAAATTTCGTGCTAGATTTACTAACATTAAGAAACAAACATCAGTAAGCTTATAAGCTTGAGGATGACGTTATCACAACTTACTGAAGAGCTTATAGTGAAATGAGCGTGAATTCTTTAAATTGAGAAAGATAAATAAACGAGCAGGACCTGTCAGTTTTAGTCACAAGATAAAATGGCTAAATAAGTCTCGGAATCCAAATCTGAAATCAGTTTCTCTCTGTGCTAACGTGAATTCTTAAAATTGAAAAAAGTTAACCAAATGATGAGAACGTGCTGCTTTCAGTCGTGAACAGTGTCAATAAATTATGAGCCTGGAATATATTCTACCTAACAACACCAAACAGTTATGCTGTATTGCATACCTGTTAAGGAGAACTCAAGTAATTCCTCAGTTCTTTTCTGTCTTTTTCAGATTGTTTCTTGTCTTGAAATAGTTACCGTCGATCGACGCCTTGAATATTTCGAAATTACCTTGAGACATTTAGAATTAACTGTGTTAAGTGCAAGAAGTGAATTGCTGTTACACAAGTAGGTAACATACCGGTAATACAGTACTTGTAATGAACGCACGTTTTGTCACACTTCACTTGGTTTTCTGTATTTTAGCATCCTTTCGATTTCTTCTCTGCTCATTGTTTTTTTATTGTAAAATAAATAGTTCTTATGACCCCACAATTCTTTCTCATATCTCACTGTTGCTTCTCTATCTGGTCTCTTATATCATTTATCTTCGCTGTGAGGCTCTTAATTTCCCTCTCCCCCTCCGCCTCATCTCTCTTTCTTTCGGCACATTCTGACATTAAGCTAATACACGTGGCAATTGTGTACTGAGGTTGTATTGTGAAGCGAATAACGACTGACGTGCATATACTATATGAAACGTTTATTTCAAATGTGTCGCTTGTAGGCTCCTAATGACTAGATTGTACATTTTGTCTGATTTAGTATGAGTATCAATTGGCTATTTTCTATGAATATAAGAGTACCTCTTGCTTTATCTTTCTCCCTTTTCCCCTTATCTGTCTCTTTCTCATCTCTTTTTCCTTTCTTGTTCTGCTACTCTTTTTACATAGCTTTTCTCTCTCCTCTTTCTCTCACCCCCCATGACTCTTTCTTCCGTTTCTCACACATTTATCCTTTTTCGTTTTCTTCCTCTCTATTCTTTTCTTTCGTGTGCTCTCTCCGTTACTGTTTATACTGTATAATGTATTATTTATGTGCGTGTCTTTGCTGTCTCCCTGGTGCGTGTCTTATATCTGTAAAGTGGTGGAAGGCGATATAAAGTAAAACGGAGATATAAATTTCAATTTCTACGATCCTCTTGGCTCACTCGTGGCAGTCAGTCAATAACAGAAACGCGAATACGTCAAATACAACTAGATCCAATTTCAAACGTTTGAAACCGAATTAACCATATAATGGAGAATATCGTTGGAAGTTGGGGAATTGTGTGTGTATTGAAGTGTGTCAAATGCATCTGACCCTTCTACTAATAGCTACAAAACCACAAAGTGTCCCCTGTTACCAAACAACCGCCACTTCACTCTGTTCTGTCGTCATATTATTGGCTTTCCAGGCTGTTGGGAGACATACTTCAGGTATTATTATTATTATCCTTTTGCGTGCGTATGTCCAAAGGTAAATTAAGGGAAAATTTGGTTTTGCTGGTAGAGTGTTAAGGCAATTAATTCTCTCTCTCGGTTTTAACCTATAAATTATACTTCCAAATTGGACAGGTTATTACCCTACATTATTTGATATACAGGATGTTCCTAAGTTCAACCGTGAGAAATTTGTGAGGAGACTCTAAAGGAAAGGATCAGTGTTGAAGAACGAAATGTAATAATAAAACAAGGTTGAGTTTATCGTGTCCTTGTTTCTTAGCGCTTATATAGGCACCCAACGACTGTGGTAGTGCGTTGGCTTAGCAATCAGAAGGTCCTGGGGTCCATCCTAACTGAGGATTTTTCTCAGCCATACCATACTAGGTTAATGTCGAGATGGTACCCTCAATTTAGGCTCTAACTAGCTCCCTTCGCACATTCTCTCCCCTATGTTGTCTTGGCATGAGCTCGGTAAACCAAAGCGCCATAAATAATACGACTATCTCCAGGGTGTCACAAAAAAAAAACAATGTGTTTAGGTTTCTTGTTCCTTCATGTACGCCCTGTTTCACCAAATATAGGCTTTCAAATTTGTTTCGATTGACAGGGTTGGAAAATGCAGTAGCCTTACCCTATATAGATTCCGATTAGGCTTTGATGCTAATAGATTTTCCCGCCTTTTGTACTGTAGTCGTTTATTAAGATTCAGGAAAACTGTTGAAAAAAAATCCTTTGCACGTGGCTATGCAATCATGTAATGTAAAACAGGTTAAGAGTTCCCCGGTCCCATGAGAACTGAACTCGTGTACTTCTATAAAATATTATCAAACGTTTACAAAACTGTTCATATTTTCTTGATGCGTTAAAATACATTGTTATTCGCCATCAGCTATCGACCCATTTTTTTTTTAAATCAATGTAATACTATGGGCGGTATGCATAGAAACTTTGTGATAAAAAAAAAGGCGTCTTAGGGTGTATTCATGCGTGAATGCAAAGCTCAAGACGTAGAAATAATTAAAGTTTCTGTTTCTACGAAAAGTACTATACAAAATGATATGTAACTTCCACTGAATAATGTGATTGGTCGTCAACGCCTTTGCAAGCTCAAAATATAAAATAAAACGCTAATCGAGACTACAAAATTTTCTTTCTTGACTACAGAAGTAAAACGAAAAGGGTTTAGGTGCTTTGAACATGCGTCTCTCTAAACTTAGTCCAGACTCTAAGCACTCTACTACAACGGCTTTCGAACAAAGTGTAATTCGTTCAACGTGCTATGAAGAACGGAAATCTTTGAACGCGATTTTCTCTAATACTACTTTATATGACGCGTTTACAAGACGGGTTCTACGCTCTCCTTGTTAATTAGTATCTGCTGTTCTCATCCATGTACTTCCAGGGAAAACGCTTGGTGTTTTTCTATCCTTGTTCGTTGCTTTTTATTGTCTTTTGTGTCATTTCTCAGGGAATCCAATGTAGAATATTCGTCGTCCATCTTCCATCTGTCTGTGTAATCGTCCCATCTTCACCTTGTACACAGTCTCGATTAGATCTTCCTTTGTTTCAGTTCGAATCCATTAATTTTTCTTTGCCATTTTTTAGTTATTCCTAGGATGCAGTTCTGCATTGCTCTTTATGTAATCTTTGAATCGCTTGCATATTATACATACGCAATTTATGATATAAACAGGAATGGACAAAAATTAAGGGTACTAACTTCACGTGCAAAACGTTCTTATGAACACATGCATAGTTTCGCTTTCGAAGCTTCAGGTGTTCAAAATTATCGCAGCTTTGCCACCAGTGACGTGGTATCTTGAGAAATGTCGTAAATCATGTCTGTTTAGACAGTCACAATTGACTTCGTAACATTGACAAAATAATAATAATACTAATGTCTATGATTGTACCGAATATATCTGTTTGAGCAATAATGATTGAAGAATTCAGCTTAGAGTGGATTTCCATACTTGCCAATTGTGCAGTGTTAATTCATTGACAATGAAATTAATACGTCTGAAGAACTGTATATGCGGGAATCCCTTAGTCATAAACCTTGCCTAAATAGATGTATTGTGTACAAATTCGATTGTGATTTACTAAGCCGACACGGCTTACGTCATTTGTTGTTGAGACATTACTTCATTTCTTACGAAGCTTCTCGAACTTCGAACCTCCCTAACTCCGAAACTATACATGTTTTTACATTCCTTCAAGGGATCTCGTATTTCTTGTTTTGATATGAACATTATTTGTTTTTATATTTTGATCCTAATTTTTGTCCATCCTATATACAATGTTATTCTCCCGAACATAAAGATTTAACTGTAGAATATTCTTTGGTCGATAATCTCTCACTGTGTTTTTAATGCACAAGGCGTGTCGTAGCATGGATACTATAAACACATCTAGTTTTATAGCGTGCAGGGAATCGGACCCATAAACATCATAATAAATGTGAGAAAAACACGAAGAAGAAAAGATAGCAAGGGAGTTGTAAAGGATGTTGCTGACGAACCGATCGTAATTCTTTCCCCGAGCTCTGCTCGTGTGAAAGTGTAAATAATAAAGACGTGAGTACTTGTCGAGTGGAAGGAGTAATAATTTTATAATCAAGTGGTTCCATCTCTTATTCATAGTAGAGAAACGACATTGAACGGAATCGGGCAGCCGATGCCAGTGGATTATTTACGCCAGTGGATGCACGATTATTTACTACACTGTTGAAAAAGGTTAAGGCGGCCCCGATGACAACATGAAGTTAGTGTAGCGTGAATTCTTAAAAAAACAACAACTGGAGAATACAAAGCAAGTGAAAAGGACCTACCCCTTTCAGTCACAAGATTAATTAACTGATAAATCAACGTTTCCTAAACGCAAATGTGGAGTTTCTCTTTCCTGCTTTGGTTGAGTCTTTGTATTAAGACGAACGGACAGACACGCAGACAAGTTAAAATTTGGAAAGGACTAAGTTTTTTGGGCTACTGAGAAATTTATTTCAACAAAATTAAATTTTAAAAAAATTTCGAAACTGGAAGCGTTTTGAACTTGAAGTACTCCTCCTAAATCTGTCCAACCGCGTAGTCGTGTCAATTCATATTTTCGTAGATGTGTAGATACTTTGTCGTGAAGAAGAAAATATTGCAAACGTTGCACAAACACTTACTTGATTCTCATTTCAAACTAATTTAGACATATTCTCGTTCATGAAATTGATACAGCGACATACGTTTAAAGTGAGTAGAGGACGACCATCGGTGTCTTCAGTGTTGTAATAAGGAAATTATTAAGGACTACCGGTCATCCTTCGGAGATTTTCGGGGATTTGTTCGGTTTCATCAGCCGAATAACAGAGCTGCTACCTTAAGTAACTTCGCGGTGGCCGTTACTTTGCATATTCATTTTCCAGAAGACTGTTTCCCTTTGGATGTCATCCTATAGACCGTAGTTACCTATTGATCCTATAAAAGATAATATAAAATTACAGAAAACGTGATCAAAATTGCGCCCGTTTTATGTGACAATGTACTTGGTGTTTTTGAAGTACTAAGGAGGTGATATTTTTTTTTTACGGTGTGCATTGCTGTGAGAAAATACAAATCTGTTGATTTCGTTGACCTATTTTAATTTTCTACTAATAATAGTTATTATACATGATTATCTTGTGACGAAGTGTTTAATACACCTGTCTGTGTTCAGAAATGCCCATCTTTTGAGATAAAGTGAAGATTGGTCTAAGGCAGAAAAAAAAAAGATTACGAAATATATTGTATTTCTTTCGTTTCTTGGTAATTTTTTTATCCCTCCTTATTTACACAGACTGTTAATTTTCTCAGGAGGAACTAAGTTAATTTACAGTAAAAAGTGCTTGTGTAGAATAAAATTAAAATTATCGTGATGTGCAGTAGACTCTCATATCTGTATTATGAAGCGTGACAACGATAATTAGCTCTCTCTCTCTCTCTCTCTCTCTCTCTCTCTCTCTCTCTCTCTCTCTCTCTCTCAAACACACACACACACATACATAATACTATACAGTATAAACCTTGAATTACTATATTGTGAAGACATGAAAAAGTTCATATGAAAATAAGGAGGAGTTTTTAATTAGGGATTTGCATTGCAAATTACGTACATGCTATGGTCCATGAAACATATTTACTTTTAAGTCTCGTATGTCGTCAGGTAACGTGGCATTATTACTCCCCCCTTCTCCCTCGGATGTACAGTTGCAGTACTTACGCGAAGCCTTTGAGTTCAGGTGATGCGCTGTAATATATAGCACGATTCAGTAAGTATGTACGAGGCACTTAAGTCAACTCGTATTGCACAGAGTCGGAATATCATAATAATAAAACAGTAAACTGCTTATGTGGAGTGAAATTATCTTCGAGAATAGTGGCGTGTGGAGACACTCTACTGGCCCTCAACTTCAATTTGTTTGGAAACCGAGCATGGGGTATGGAACAACTTTTAAAGATTTTTTTTTTTTTTTTTTTAAATACTCATTTTCTACGGTTTAGCAGCTATCGGTAGATATTCAGTCAATTGAAAGGGACTTCGTGTAGAGAATTCATACCAAGAAAAAACATATCTAGCACTTGAAAGCTACTGTACGCGTGTAGAGAATGTTAATGTCGACATTATTCTTCTGGACTTCTTGAGTATCACTACACAGACATGTTCTCTTGATTTTCCTTAGGTTGTGTGCAAATAACGATTCGTTTAATCTTTGACAGGAACAATCAGATTTACTCTAGAAATTTTGAACTTAATTGTATACATTTTGTTTCTTACATACTTATTGTGTGTTATTCTTTTGTTTTTCCAGGTAAGAAGTGCTTAATCAGGTGCAACAATGTGACAGCCAAAAGCTGCTTGCTTGACTGATCGGTGATGCTTGATACACTGTGGCGAGCACAAGGTAGGTGAACAAGACTTCCACAGAACTAGTAACAAATTGGTTACGTCATATCTACCTGATGGAAATTCTCCTGATGTGTTTCATAAACGTTATATGATACAGACAAGCATTTAGTGAATTAAGATCACTGTTGACACGTACTTCCCTTCTGTACAAAGCAGCACTTGCAGTGTTTTTGACACCGATTTCAACTTTTAACAGAATTTTATGTTACGCTAATTATGAAATAATTATGGTTCTATGCTACAGTCGTGAAATACTCCAAAGAACCTAACAATGTTTTCTCAAGTACTTTGTCAATTTTGAAACTTAGTCGGCGATAGACTGTCTATAGATGGCAGCAATTTCACGTCATACTATCGTGTGCCTACCCAACTCGTCCAGTACAGGAAATCACAGCTTCATATATGACCATATTGCTTTATATAAGATGTTGATTATTGCACATATAGAATGCTTGTCTGAATAGACATTATTTTTTCTGTGGAAAGTAGTGAACGGTGGTGGATGGTATCAATGCACACAGCGGTGGAGGTATCCTTCATATATGTACATTACTTTTGGGTGGCGTGATCCTGTCTTGCTTCAGTATACGTCAGGCAGCCACTGGGTAGTGTCGTGTGGTTTTCCGTCGCAGTCCGACTCGGTGCAAAATGGTAGAACGTGTGGTAGAAAAGCAACGATAGTACATCAAGTTTTGCCATGAACTTGAAGATAATACGCAAGATTCAACAAGCTTTTGATGACGATACCATGAAGAGTACACAAATACAACTAGATGTACAATCGATTCAAACATTGCCATACGTCCTGTGTCAAATTCGAAGTGATGGTTAATTTGCTTTTCGACGACCGTGGGAGTATACATCACAAATACGTACTAGGACGAGGAACAATTACTACCTTTACGTTGTACGTCATCTACGTGATGCACTTCGTCGCAAGAGACCAGATATGTGAACTTGACAAAATTGGCATTAGCATCAGGATAACCGCGGTCCATTCCTCTCACTTGATCGAATCGTCAAGCTCAATACTATCCGGGCATGGCTCCATTTGACTTCTGGCTTTCCCCTAAAGTCAAATGTGCCCGCTTTGACATCCGAGAGGACATCATGTCCACCGCGAGATCATGGCAGCAGTTACAAAAGATGCGTTTCAGGCATGCTTTCAGCAACGGCAGGATCGTAAAGTGTGCGGAAGCTGAAGAGTTCTATTTCGAAGGTAATCAGGAATTTAAACTCACCGGTTTTATTTTCCTAGGCTATAGTCGGATACTTTTCAGATAGGCATTGTTTAAATTCAGAAGAGCAGTTTGACAGTGCACCACAACATACAATGCAGTCAAGCAATTTACCGTACTCTATAACTACAAGCTTGTGTATTCTCAGTATATGGTCATAACTGAGCTTATGAAAAATACAGGGAAGTCGTCGTAGATTAGTAAGCTCTAAATGATCGTGTCCGACAAAACTGCTCATGGCAAAGAGTTCTCTTCTAACACCCTCGTAATAGAACTTACTTTTTTTTTCTTTTAGTTAGTCACGATACACCTTCAATGAAATGGACAGTTGATGATGTAAACTTTTTAATAACTTGCGTCTTCTCTTTGTGATGTATTTTTTCGTCTAGTCATGTTCTATCCAGACAACCTTGTTAACAATTAACATTATATAAAAGATGTAAGTGGTTACTTAGCACTTCCAAAGATGCAGTCAGCCAGTGTTTTCGTGTATTTTTTTTTAAGGAGCGTTTCTCCAGTCATTCGTTTCAATCATTTCTCGATTTTCACTTTATCGTCTTTTTGGTGATAAATTACATGACATTTCAATTTTATTATTATTATTATTAGACGTAGTAGTAACTATTGTTGTTAAATGGAGAAGAGAAGTCATATTTTCATGAGCAATTATTATTATTATTATTTTAATTCTGTCCCAGATCGTCTTAATTAAGAATCGAGTGCATTTCCTCCCAAGCTATCATGCATGGTTATTCAGTAGCTATAATAAATAAATATAAAATAGATAATGTTTTATTGATTTATAGACGATACCCAGACTTCTTAGTTAGAGCGTTGGACTCATGTCCGCGTTGTCCCGGGTTCAATCCCCGGCTAGACTCCCACTTTCCGGCGTCCACCCAGTGTCGTGAGGCAAACTGGGAAGTCACGTGAATAAAGACGTGACGACCACTCGGTCTAGAAAGCACCTGATACGCGCAGTGCTGACCATACAGCCGTCACTCAGGTGGACGCAGTTCCACAAACCGCGAACAGATGGCGTTGGGGCAGGCTCAGGACCTTTCAGTCTGTCACGCCAGTGGTTATTATATTATTTTTTACCCAGACTTCGTAACCTTTGAACAATATTTGATAGAAAAAATATATATATATATATCTGAATTTTCAGCGATTTTTCATTTCGAGTTTCACTCGTTTTATACGATATTTCGATAATAGCGTTAGATTTTCAACGACTTTCCAATAAACGAGATTTGTAATGTTCATTTTTTTGGCAATGTAATCTTTATCAAAATTGGGAAATAAGGATATATACTTTGTTGTGCTACGAATTAGTGCCCCGATTTTTTTTTCAATGCCGTATTCATTAAATGATACAATAGACAAACAAAACAATAGTTTCTCTTTAATATTAACCAGCTTTCAGAGAATATAGCAGTGTTTATATAAATTTTCGTAAGATAAACACGTCTCGAAGCGATCGACAGCCACTTCCGATTTTCCGTACCTATCTTCCAAGAATCTCATAACATATGCAAATCCTGTTCAGTGTTACTAGTCTGGCGTGTTAATAGCGTATGCCTTGGTGGATAAATAACATAAATAAAAGCAAGCTATTGCGAGTTGGCCTTGACAATATTAATGATGAGTCAGTGTGTAATAAGGGAAAACCACTGAGAGCTTTGTTTTTCTCTGCTTTGGAACTTCATGGTTCCTTTGACATTTATGTGCAAGAAAAAGAAATCAGACAGTTTCTTAATTAAGCACATCAGTCATTCTTACACCTCCTCACCCTAACTAGTGGCCAATCTGTTAGTCAATTAATGTGGTACATTTCACATGTCTTAAACAGTGGTTCCCAAACTTTACCTCATGGTACATAGTTTCGCCACGTGTGATATTAAGTCACACTTGTACAGTATGTAATACCATCATTCTATAGGGGCCTTGCCCAATGGCGCTAATGTTGTGATTTTCATAGGGGCAAGGATAAAGCGACATTTTTTTTCTGTGATTTATTAAATGTTATCAACAGGTTAATCACGACAATAATTACTAAATTGAGGGCGCAAAAACTTAAAAAGAACCATGTCATGAAGTATATTAAAGTATACTCGAAGTTGATTGGAAATGCTTAAAAGAGTAATGACGAAGTTAGTAAACCTTATAATATTATTTAGGAAATATTTGTCAGATGTATCCGCTGCAAAGGAAACTCTCCCAAAGTATCCGTGCTGGCTTACTAAAGACATTATTAGGAAACTCAAGGTTAAAACGATTTATCATATAAAGTCTACATACAAAACGATAGAGCGTTGGTGTACCTTTCGGGAGATCGTGGGTTAGACCCCCAGCGGCCGACTCATGTTTTCTAGGGATTTTGCTGTCACACCAGGCAAGTGTCGCGATGGCACCTTCGTGAATCCCCCCCCTATCCCGACCTGAGCCTTAGATGACTAAAGACCATAAATTTAAAAAAATCAGATTCTACATACCAAACTGAAAAATAAAAACCCTACCATCAGGAATTTGTTCGATTGCGTAGTGAAGTCAAGAAAGACATAAAAAATAGCCTATAAGACCTTTACATCAAATTCTGAAAATAATATCAATAATGATCCAGGTGAATGGTGGAAATTTATTAAAAACAAACAAAACATCTTGCCCCCCCCCCCCAAATATATTAAGATTTGAAGATCGGGATTTGTGTTACAATGAAGAAATAACTAATACGTTTGCACAGAATTTCCAATCAGTATTTGCATCCTCTTCTCAACCGTTCAGTAATTTTGATAGTAATTGTAGGGGTTAGAAGAAATTAGAATACTTCTGTTGACCAAATACATTTGAATCAAATAGATTCAAAGAAACGACAGTTAGATCTTATGGCATTTCCTCCTATATTGTCAAAGGGTGTATCGATATATTTAAATATCCCCCTATTGATTGAGTTCAAGTTGACACTAAAAAATGTATTTTCCCTAACAAATAGAAATCTGCTTTAGTTTGTTCTATACCTAAAACAAACGAGAGACGAGAAATTACCAACCACAGGCCTATAGCAATCTTACCAGTCTTTGCAAAAGTCGTGAAACAGATTGTATATCAACAGATTATTAATCACGTGAAGCCATATATCTCAATTAAACAACAGGGCTTTGTTTCACAAAAACCCACGGTAACAAACATTGCAGTTGTTACAGATCTTATTGCAAACTCATTGGACGAAGTAAAGCAAGTCTATGTGATTTATATTGACTTTAGAAGGGCGTTTGACAGAGTTAATCACAATGCATTACTAGATAAATTAAATCACTATCACTTCTCTCTGTTCTTGATAAGGTTCATGTGCTCTTATCTAACTAATCGCAGACGGTCTGTTCTATTTAAGGAATATAAATCTGATGAATATACAGCACTATCAGGAGTCCCGCAATGCTCGGATCTTGGTCCGTTGTTACGATATTCCTCTTGTTCATTAATGACCTACCGGAATTCTTACCAGATAATGAAAAAGTGCTATTTGCGGATGACCTCAAAATATATGCTAAAATTAATTCCATGGAAGATGCCATAAAACTACAGCATAGTTTAGACAACTTTACTAACCGGTGCTCTATCAATCAACTTTGTCGATTAGGAAGTTTTATCATTCAGTAGAAACAAGACAATTTATCAATGTAATTATTAAATTCATAAATATGCATATAGTAGGCCCGACGTAGTTTAAAAATCTTGGTGTCACGTTTGATATGAAATAAACGTTTAACATCCACATAACAAATATTACAAATGAAGAATTTAAAATTCTAGCATTCGTAATAAGAATGGGAAGACAGTTTAACAATGTCTACATTATAGAAAATGTACTAGGCTTACGTTCGTTAGAGAAAAGGCGCGCAGCATTTCTGATCTGTTATTTCCTAGAATTCAAAATGGGTTAGACTGTACAGCCTTATCGTTGTTACAGTTTCGTGTCCTATCATTAAAAACTCGCGTAGACAAAACTGGTCTCTTCCACTGCAAAAAGGCAATGACAATATAATGACGAAGTCACCAATCTGGAGAATATGTACTACCTACAATGGAATGAGTAGAACTTGCATCGAATTGGATCTATATGATATGTCTTCCAAAGCATTTAGAAGTATTGTAATAAAAATGTCTTTAAATGAGCATTGTTGATAATAAAGTTTGTTTTCTATTTTGCAAGTATAACTTTCTCTGGCTAGGGGGGGAGAGCGCCTCTTGCCTGTTACAAGGTCGATTATGTGTATTGTAGTTGGAGAAATCAGGGATTGTGCCAGATCTCGCTATTGGTGATGTCAGCCCCTAAATTCTCAAGTACAAACACGCAACGTTATTGTTTTTTTTCTACAATTAAAAATCGATAGGAACCGCGCAAAACTCTACTTACTACCCATCTGGCTTTACACCACCTACCACACCAAACTGAAAATTCTGGAACAATTCCTGCGGGAAATGCCTCCAATGCACCCGAACCATGTCATTAAATGTGATTTATTGAGTCAATAATTGTATTACTTGTAATTTACTGGTTCTTTTATATATTGAAAGATTGAAGCTCTGTTTCTCATTTCCTCTTATTTTGCCATTGATGTACATATATAGACTGTTCGTACCATAAATAGCATGGGAGAAGTTGAAGTTTTCACACAGTTAATGCAAAATTTGGCATTCTTACTGAAAAAAAAAAGTTTTTTTTTTTTAAATTTCAAACTAAGTTGGACAAAATCACTGTTTAGCCCCCGTCTGAAACTAGGCCTAAAAATGAGTTTAAGTAAAACAAAGGTACCGTACAATTAACATGCTGCAAAGAAGGAAATGAAGATTAACGGAGAGACAGTAGGCATAATTGATCAGTATGTTTACCTAGGCCAGCTAAAAACATCGAATGCCAATTTGACTGATGAAATAAATAGAAGATGCAAATGAAATAAATAGAAGATGCAAAATGGCGTGGAGTACGTTTTGAAGAGTCCACTTTATTTTCAAAAGCAAACTACCGATGTGTCTGAAGCGTGAAGTTTATAATCAATGCTGTCTTACCTGTAATGATGTACGGCTGTGAAACTTGGACATTGAATGCGCAAACAACTTAAAGATTAACAGTCACACAAGGAGCAATGGAGATATGCATGCTAGGAATAAGTAGGAGGGACTGGAGGATAAAAGAGTGGATTTGCGCACAAACAAAGGTAAAGAATGTAATAAAACTACGAAGATGATGAAGAGGAGATGGGGCGGTCATATAGCTGGACAATCGGATGGAAGATGGACGACAGATGTACTACATTGGATTCCTAGAGAAAAGAAACAACCGAGACGACGTCCAAATGCAAGATGGGTAGATGAAATCAAGCGTTTTTCAGGAGCTACATGGACGAGGATAGCAGCAGACCGTGTGATATGTGGAAAGAAAGGGGGAGACCTTCATCCAGCAATGGATAGAAAACTGCTGAATATGAATGCACAGCCATATGCAATCCACTACTGGATGATACATCTTCTGGAGGAAGGAATTGGTCTACTGCCTCCACGCTGACCAGACGTGTGGGGAGAGGAGACCTGAAGCTCTCAGCTGTGATCGCCACTGTCTTTTATTCACAGCAGCTTCCCAATTGCATCACGATGCTGGGTGGGCACCATTCCAGACCCTCTCGTTTTGAAAAAAATCTTTGGCAGAGCCTCGTATTATACCTGCAAACTTTCAGTCCATACTGACCACTCTGGGTTGCGGAGCCACGCATTAACCATTTATTACCTTTCAGATGATGTCTTCGGCTCAAAATGAATTCGATTCGACTTTTCCACCACTAGTTTTGTAAGCTAAAGGATGCTCCTTCTTCTGAAAACATATATTGCAAATCGCCAGATCGAATGACGTTGCAAAGTTTGGTTCTCGCAGCCGTCTTGCGGACCATACGCACGCACTTATTGTTGTAAATAAAAAACGGTGTTTTCTTTTTTGTTTCTAAATTTCGTTTTTTTAAAGACAGCAGTTTGTAATACTGCTAACTTCTCTTTAAGCAAGAATTACTTTTATATAGCTGATTAAGAGGAAATACAACATAAATTAACGCTTAGATTACATAATTTTGTGTTTGCGAGATATTCCGATCGGCCCATTTCTCAGGGTTGCCAAGTTAAAAAAATATCATTAAAAAATTCTTCCTTACCGTACTTTCCCCAAACTTAGCTTAAACATCATTCAACACAATAGAATAAAGTTTTCGGTGTTCCAGACTTAAAGCATCTCAGTTGGCAGTGTTGCCAGCCTATTTTAATATTCAGCTTCCGGAAATCCCTTTATTAATACAAATCTGCACTGTGCATTCATTTACACTAAATTTGACATACATGTTCATTAGGAACTAGGATAGGCCATACAAACACTCCAGATACCATAGTTTGTCAGGGTTGTCAAATGATTAAAAAATCTAGTTTCATATTTGTTAGCGTTGGGCGTATCCGCATTGATTTACACAAAATTTGGCGTGTTCATTAGGTACTGGGACAGTTCATGTGAGTACTTCCGGCCCCGCAGTTGGGATTGCTGCTAGCCAATTTCAGATTTTTTGTAAAATCACGTGCATATCGTTCAATGTATTAGGACTAAACTTTGTATTTACGTACTGGGACGCATCATAGATTTAATTCAGGTTCCACAGTTGACAGTGTTTCCAATCAATTAAAAATAAATATTTACTACTTCCATTCAGTACGACGTATCCGCACCAAGCTTTAAGTACATATTCGACACAATCGAAACATACTGTGGTTGTTGCCTGTACCCAAACACCTAATTGTCAGAAAATGCTATTTTTCACACTCCCCCCTCCCCCCGATACTGTTACGTGCCGATAGCTATTCCTATAGTTTCCAAAAAGTGCGGGGGAGCCGCGGAACGTGTGGCTACCTTATGATATGCTTTGAAATAATCTCTCTCAGAGCTATATTGCAACGCACTTATTAAAAGAAACCTATATGTATTTGCTTGTATAAATACAAAGCAATACTCTTATAAATAACCCTTTTTAAATATGCATATAACATAAAATATTTTTGTTACACTGTCTCTATCTGTACATCACAATATTGGGCAAGGGTTGGAGTCCGAAGCATGAGGGATCAGTGCCAGTGAGTTTTTATAGTGAAACACAATGTACTAGTAAAGGCAAATATATATCTCTGCCCTTGAATAGAAGCAGGTTATTTCCCGGTTATTTTGAGCTAAAGAGAAGTGATTTTTGCGGACGGTAATTATGATAATATATATATATTCTTTGAATAACACCGTAATTAGAAATTAACGTATTGTATATACGGGATGAGAGCATATTTCGGTAAGAATTCATAGATTTTCAAATGAAAGTTCAAGCATCAAAATCGAGCTTATAGTTCGCTGAATCCGAAATTAGCTGTATAGGATATGCAAGTGCCGCTAACAGACTCGCTTCTTAGCGTCACTCGAGGAACTACCGTTCATCGTGATTTTTTGTATTAAAAATCACCCAAAAAAAAAGTTGCTAGTGCGCGGTAGGTCTGAGAGATGGAAAACAAAGATGTATGTCAGTCAGAATCTGTAAATGTACGGGTAATTTAAATTCATTGTAGTCGAGTTTTGTACAAAAATCTACCTTCTTAATGTATACTTCTTCACGCTTGCAAATCCTTTCAAATTTATCTTGAGACTTGTACATTTTGCCTTTTTGTGCTATCTACGTAATTTTTGTGACTGAAATAGGAATAAAAGTTAAAACTCGTCTAAAGTTTTCTTCATTGTAAGAGTAAGTTTTCTTCATTGTCTTTGTTCTTAAGTTTGTCATCTCTTAACTAGTCAAGTTCGATAGAAACAACTTCGTTTTCGCGAGAACTTCCTGCACTGAGAAGAAACTTGGTTGCTTATTGTTCTCTTGCCCTCCAGGTAGGTAGGTAGGCAGTCTTCTCTCCTTCAGTTGGAAACATTAAACACATTTTGCTCGTATTTCTGTCACCCGCAGGGGCCTTGTTAGCGGATGATGGTGCACTCATCCATAGCTCTTTTAAAGCTTCTGCTATGTACAATATATATTAAGTCACCTCTTAAAAGAAGCAACTCTACATGACATGAAGTGACAAGATTTGCTAATGAAGGTAGATTGTTGGAATACGGATATGACGTCATAATAACATGTTTATACGATCGTGCAGCGGAAATCTTTTGTTGTGGTGTCCTTATGGAAAGGGAGGTAATTTTTTTACGGAACTAGGATGAGAAATTAATAAAAATGTTAGCAAAATTACTTCCTTCAGGCTATTGCTTTGGATAACACGAAATTACTTCCTTCAGGCTATTGCTTTGGATAACACGTGTTTTTTTTATTTATTTAATTATATAATTGAGATTACAGTTAACTGACTTGACCGTTCTTCTCTTGCTACAACGTGTTATGAAGACGACTGGAAGAGCGAATACTGAAAGGGGAAGTTAGTTGAAGACGATGTGGTTGGAGAAGAGACGTGGTTTCAAGGGCACGCGCTGTGATTGTAAAAACACCCAGCCATGAATAAAATGCGAATAAATAAAATGAAACGCTCTTCGAAAGAACACGTGTCAGTTTTGTATGAGAGATGCACAGAAATTCGTACATGTTAACCAGTGCGTAGTAGGAGGCCCCCTACGTGTTTCCTATCACAATTTCTTGTTTCTGAACTAGAAAATGAAAATGTTTGTAACTGGTTGTGCAGAGAAAAAGGTACAGTATCTGCTTGTAGAGAAAAAAGATATTTGAATCCATTGTTGTTGTTTTTTTTTTCAGAGGCTGGCCGGGTGAGATATTAACTTCCAAAAAAAAAAAAACTATAAAAATTAACAAATTTCACACCTGTTGAGAGGTCAAAACCTCACGTCACCCCGTAGAGTTTTCTTTGAAAGAAACACTGCTCGAAACTTACCGGAATTCACTTATAAGCTAATGCTTCTCAAGCGGAAAGATGCTGAGATATCTCAGAGTGGATAACATTGCATTCATTATTTCATGGTAAAAATCGAGATCAGATTTGGGGGTTAAACTACAAGAGACCAGGTGGTAATCCTGTTAAAATTTGGGTTCCTGTTTCTTAAATTTGCTATTGACATTTATTAGTATCTTGCTAAGACTGATGGAGTCCTGTTTTCTTGCATTTTTTTTTCATTCCTTTTTAACTAAGGAGGTTTTATCTTATTCACGTGAACCAATGTTTTTATGGTTCCCAAAACACTATACTTAAGTTTATTGAATATTTCTAGTTTCATTTTAATCTTCAGTTTATTCTTATTGAGTATCTGTTTGGAAACGTACATGTTGTTAAACGTTTCTTCCTAATTTAATCAGCCTTAAAACTTTTGTTTCACTGTTACTCCATTGTAAAGAATGCATTTACTACTTTCATCAAAAATGTGTTGTTCAGGCGTTGGGAAAATATTATAACGCTTTGTTTCTAAAGCATTTGAACATAATTTATTGGTCTAGTCATACCACGGGTGGTTAAGCTGTGGATGATGTTCTGCTTGAGTTGTGTGATTAAATAGTCTAATCGATGAATGTTTTATTATCCTCGTGAGATTGCGCGGTGCCATGATAACAGCTGAATAGTATCCCTAATAATTATTTCACGATGAAATATATAAATTAAAATATAAAGAATAGTAAGATAATATCGGCGAGAATTGCAGTTACATTTAAGTGTAGCAAAGAGGGGTACTGTCGGTGGTACCAAATAGTAATGCCATGTGTGGAATCATGATTTAAATTAACTACAGGATGTTCAAAAATTCCGTCGTGTGGGAAGAATATGGTATCGTATCTGCTGTCGCTGCCGATGGTGGGATAGTCCGTGTTTCTAAATTCGTCGCTCAAGCTCGCAAATGGCATGATTTTGAAGGCCATAATGTACACAAAAAATACGACACCTGAGCCATCTATAACAATGCTATTCAACCTGAGGCACGCGTACTATTGGAGGTAGGTGAAAGTTTACTGAAAAATTAGGCAACGGTTAATTTGGGCGACAGATGGAGGAAAATTAAGCCACGAAGGGTCTTTCAAGTATTGTGTAAGCAGTCAAAGAGTACAGGGAATTAAAACTTTGCTACTTTTAAATAAAAATGGGGATGGGGACTCAGAGCAATACACGTAAAACTCGATGACAATGTGGTGGCATTTTTGGTACGGATAATGTAAAAAAAAGAAACCAGACAATAAAAGAAATATCATGTACTTTTAAAGTACATTTTGCATCTGTTAAATACAGTTTACTACAATTATTTAGAATTAATAATATTTTTAAAAGTTTTATATAATTTTGACTATTTCAGTGATATTGATGGAAAATAACAAAAGACGTGATTTAAGCGAAGAAGTTGTAATCCGAAAATGCGTCAGTGCTGAGCTATAGCCCGCCGAAAATGGACCAAAGAAGAACAAAAATGAATAGAACGAGAGAACGAAGTGTCGGAGAAAGGTCGGGTCAAAGGAACGATTGCAGTATGTGCCCTGTAGGGTCGATTCTTGCACACATCGATGCGGAACAGTGGCGGCGCAAGGGGGGGGGCGTATATGACAGCACTGGTGGGGAGCGGAAACATGGGGTCAAACGTACCGGGATGATGGCAAATGAAAGAGTAAGCAATGTGAGAGACGGATTCCGAGTTCGACAATGCAGCAATCCCGAGCCGGAGCCCGCCGAAACTGCGATGGAATACGACACACTAGCGAGAACGAAGTGTCGGAGAAAGGTCGAGTCAAAGGAACGATGGCAGTATGTGCCCTGCAGATGCGATTCATGCACACATCGATGCGGAACGGTGGCGGCGTATGCGAAGAAACTCAGTAATGTACTGTATTACTAGCGGAGCGTTGAGAAAGTGTCAGGGCGACGTGCCAGTGCGAAAAGAGGCCAGCAGACACATGGCCGCACGTTTCTGGCGTCACGAAAGCGGTACACAGTGTGGCTGTTGACAACAGGGGTGTGGCAGAATCTGGGATCGCAAAGCCCGTAAATCACCGAAGTGTCAGAGCGCTCCTAGGAAGCAGGATCCTTGGAGCACGAAATACGTACGGCATACACGACAACGGAGTGCGGTAGAAGGTCCGGTACAACAATCGTACAGTGGGTGTGGTAATGTAGGACGACACATACTAATGCTAGACAAGACTGCACATGATACTGGTAGGACGAAAACACAATGAGCAAATGTACTTACATTCACAGCAGCTGCTCAAAATGGCGTCCCTGGGATGTGATGCAGGCATGACATCGCCGTAATATGTTTTGGCGTATCAGCTCGAAGATGCCTGGGTTGGTGCGAATCATCTCACAGGCAGCGCGGATGCGTGCAAGGAGGGTTTCTTCGTTCTGGACAGGTGTGTCGTAGACGAGCGCTTTTACATAACCCCACAAGAAGAAATCAATGGGTTACAAATCAGGGGAGCGTGCCGGCCAAGCAATCGGACCGCCCCTTCCGATCCACCTATGCGGGAAGGCATCGTCAAGGCAGTGACGTGCAGCTGCGCCAAAGTGCGCTGAGGCTCCGTCTTGCTGAAACCACATACGTGCACGAACATTAAGAGGTACTTCTACGAATGCAGGGAGTGTTTTGCGCAGGAACACTACGTACACTGGTGCTTAAGCGAGGCGGTAAGAGATGTGGTCCTATCAGCTGGTCACCGACGATGCCTGCCCAGATATTTACCGCAAATCGCTGTTTATGTCCATGCATAATGGTACCATGCGGATTTGCGTCGGCCCACACATGACTATTCCGGGTATTGAATACACCCTCTCGCGTGAAACAGGCCTCATCTGTGAAGAGTATGGCGGCAAGGAACTGCGGGTCTGGCAAACAGCGCTGCACTAGCGTCTCACTAAACACCACACGCGTAGCGAAGTCTACAGGATGCAGGTCTTGCACTTTCTGTGGATGATAGGGGTGTAGTTGTTGTTCACGGAGTAATCTCCACACAGTAGTGTGATCAACCCCCACTTCTTTTGCTAATGCTCTAGTGCTGCTCGACGGGTGTTCTGTCACACGCTCAAGAACATCTTCAAGGTCGGGAGTCCTGGTTGTTCGTCGCCTGCCGCGGTCGTGACTGACTGGGCGCAAGTTTCCCGTTTCCCGTAACGCCGAAACAGCCTCGGAAACATGGTGTACTTTGGATGGTACCTGTCTGGATACCTGGTGCGATACAACCTTGCAGCTGCACGACTGTTTCCATTCGCTCGCCCATACACAAACACCATATCTGCAAGTTCTTCCAACGTGAACGCCATTTCACTCCCGCCCTACGCCCTCTCCAGACCACCAGCACAGACAACGCACAAGTACTGATACTGAGCGACTAACCACGGAATAGTAATACGCCGTCTGCAGGTTCGGGAAGGAAATACATCATCTGCACAACGATCACGTACATTACCGCCGAGTCATGTGATACAGAGGGAGTACAGCGACAGAGCCTCGTGTTGTTTCCTCTGTGTGCAGCCACCAACGTACGTCGTTACGTATGCTATCAATGCAAGGACAGGTGTCGAATGCCGCTTGTAACACGACGACACGTGTTATTTGTGCGTTCGGCAATAAGGCTTTCAGGTAATAATGTATAGACGCTGTCGTGTGGAGCATTGTACGTGCCCCAGCGTCACGACAGCATCATAACACGCAACGTGCGGCTCTTGCAATTCGCACTACGGATCCGTCTCTCACATTGCTTACTATCTCATTTGTCATCATCCCGGTACGTTTGATCCCATGTTTCCGCTCCCAACCAGTGCTGTCATATGCGCCCCCTTGCGCTGCCAGTGTTCCGCATCGATGTGTGCATGAATCAACTCTACAGGACACATACTGCCATCGTTCCTTTGACCCGACCTTTCTCCGACACTTAATTCTCTCGTTCTATTCATTTTTGTTGTACTTTGGTCCATTTTCGGCGGGCTATAGCTCAGCACTGACGCATTTTCAGATTACAACTTCTTCGCTTAAATCACGTCTTTTGTCATGCTCCATCATCCTCTGAAGTTTGACCCACCATTAAAGATACACCCTGTAATATATATATTCCTTCAGTGGTGCCCATCTCCATGGCCGTGGGCGTAAGCCCTCCAACATAATAGGCATAATCCCCTATACCAAGGAAAAACTTATTATCCCATAAAGACATACCAAATGTAATTAAAAATCAATTCGTAAAATATATTTTGGCAAAAAATCAATAACAGTAATTTTTGTTGCATAATTGAGTTTTAAAGTATGTGTAACTCGAGTAACATTGAGAAACTAACAGTTTGAAAAGAGATTTTCAGATACATATTAATTGATCTGCAAAGTACGTTGTCCAAGTACTCCAAGTAGTATGAACTGTTAAACGATAAGGGAAACGTTTATGTAAAATATTTAGTTTACTAATGTGCCTTAACTTATCTGCAACTTATAAACAAAATCTTCTTGTTTCAAAATTAGAATAAGATATAATTTGCAATCAAAATGTGTTCTGCGTGACCAAAGTAATTTGTATATATATATATATATATATATATATATATATATATATATATATATATATATA
>JAGDQP010000863.1:105022-126690 GCA_022664845.1 Lepisma saccharinum
ATATATATATATATATATATATATATATATATATATATATATATATACACTTAGATTTCACAACATAGTTACTAACTAAAGTATATAAAGATACTAAACATATATAAGAAATTGCGATTAGTGTATCATGTTGGTGTACGTTCTACACAAAACACTTCATACATCTAATAACCTAATGAACGTGAGTCATTTGTTTTGACAAATGCATCAGTAATATCTGCTGTGCCTTAATAAATACATGTTAGGGTGAAGAAATAGTCAATTCTGGCTACATTGAAATATTTCTTACTTTGTTTTTAGAAACGCTATATATAAACAGTTTAATATTTATGTACATTGTTGTTACATACATGATGAAGTTGCAAGAAAGATTAACAAAATTTTGAGGTTTTTTGGCCCTCGTAGTAACAAATTGTAATAATTAGTGCTTTTGATTATTACACCTACTGTTTAATCCTGGGTTTCCTTCAAGATTACAAATTGGAAGTGTTCAAAATAGTGTTCTGCGGATAGTGTAGTGGAATGATAGGAAAGAACTGGAAGATGGTGACCATGACAAAGACAAAACTTTCTGTAAAATGATATAACTGACTTTTTTTATACGTCACTATCTATTAAATATATAATCAGTTACTTTATATAAAGAAGTACTATATGACCAATATTTCGCTATGATTCGATTATAATTAAATAGTGGCATCCTGTGGTCGAAAGACATCCTGTGGTCGAATAACTCCAAGGTTAAGAATGCATTGGCAAATATATACTGTTCGGAAATGCTTAAGTTTGTGAAGTGATATGTGTGATTCGAACCTACATTTCTATGCAAATATTAAGGCTTCTACTAGTATTACAATTTTTAATATAGTACCGTACTATAGTTTTTTTTACAGGTTATGTTAATAACAAGAAATTAAAAAAAAATATCTGCATTGAGAATATTTGAAAATAATGACCAAATTACTTATTGTTTCATTTATTTTGTTTTAAATTCAATGTAAAATAATAGTTTGTTATTTTGGAGTTATTTCAAGGTCAGTGAAGATCGCAACGCGTTGCTTGCTAAATATTTATTTATTGAACACTACAGGTTAGGTACCTAATTCAGGTGTTCATTATACATATGACATATTCTAAAACATACTGTATATAATCATATTTGATGTTGTGGTGACATTCTGTAAAAACAACTCATTACTTTATATAACAATGAAATTCACTCGTATTTACATTAAATATGTCTAACTCGGGACATGATTTAAGAATACAATGTGCACATTCTCATAATAGGTGATACATCTAATACATTGGTCCTTTGGTGTAAGAGGTGAAAGATTGCATTATAAGGTCGAGTAACTCTTTGTGGGACGTGCAACCTTATTTCTGATAGTTTTTCTGAGTGAATTTTACTATGTACATGCAGAGAAAGATAGCAGAAAATTAACTCTTCTATTTTCCAGAAATTGGAATGTGTACTTGTTTATTATAGCCCAGGGTCAAAGTGTCTCAACCCAAAATTTCGGTGTATACAATATATTTTGATGGTTTCTTTATGAAAAAAGTGCGCTAAAACCAAATCTAATAGGTATACATTTCATATCCTTTAGCATCTCGAGATATGACATCATCAATAATGTGTACCTCTTATTATGATGTTTATTGATATACATTAAATGTACGTATGTGT
Source organism: Lepisma saccharinum (assembly GCA_022664845.1). Lineage (NCBI taxonomy): Eukaryota > Metazoa > Arthropoda > Insecta > Zygentoma > Lepismatidae > Lepisma > Lepisma saccharinum. The sequence goes on from JAGDQP010000863.1 coordinate 106,710, forward strand.
GGTATCAAATGAAAGCTCGAGATGCTTGAGATGATCTAAAGGAGTGGAGTATACCTAATGGCTTCTTGGAGTGACTATTTATTTTTTTACATTCATAATCAGGGCTGTAGTCGAGGGTATACGTAAATATACGCAGTATACCTTCTGCTACGGTGTTTAAACTATCTGCTTTGCTTCATTTATTTATTTATTTAATTTAGGAATTACCCCGGTGAGATTATAACGGTCAAATATTTTGGTTCCACTCGATCGGGATTCCGATTCGGGACAAAATATTGAGAAGGGAAAGAGGGTGTAACTACATGATGCGCGTCAATATTTTATCGCTATCTTTTGACTGCAACAATACTTTTGTAGAAATGTGTACAGTCAGTTTGAACAAATACTTTGTTAGTTTGGCTGGTCTTTTTATACATGTCTTGAGTAATATGAGATTTGATTTGTCTTTTCAAACTCAAGGTAGATGTTTGACTTTTCGATGTGTGGAGTAAGTCCCATCATACTATAATTATGGTCAGATTTGTAACGGGCAAAGCAAGTAAGTCTTTTATGTCGACTTCAGAAGCCAAGGGATACACGTGACATTGGCGAACAAAAAATCTAAGAGGTAACTTTTTATATATAACTCGAAATATGTGACACAAAACTTCCATATTTCCCAAGCAGAACATGATATCGGGCCAGTATTGGTCCAATACTGGGCCAACCTTGATCGATATTGGCCGGTAATGGTCCAGTATTGGACAGATATTCTGTGCTGCTTGGGATTGTACACAGGAACCTTGAACCTTAATGTGTCTATGTACAAAATATAACAATTTTGTATCGCATATACGAGGAAGTATCAAAAAGTTCTTGCAATCACATGGAAGGAAACTACTTTGGAGAACTTATACATTATGGTGGAATTAGTCGCCATGCTTGGTGACACATTTCTGCCAGCGGTCCTTCGCATTTTGTAAGCGCACCTTGGTTAACTCCAGGCACCTACGGCTTTAATTTGATACCAAACATGGGAATATTTAGTGGAAGTTAATCAACATCCTAATAATAGGTAGTATTATAGGGCGGTCATATTGATGACGTAATATTTCGATACGCTGAAGGATGTGAAACACATAGACTACTCATCGTGAAAACTCCAGGCACCTAGGACTTACATTTGATATCAAACATAGGCATATTTAATGTATATCGATCAACGTCATAAGAGGTACACATTATAGAACGGCCATATTGATGACGTCATATCTCGAAAATGCTCAAGGGTACTGAAACGTATACCCATCATCAGATTCGATTTCAACGCACCTTTTTCGTAAAGAAACCATCAAAATATATTGTATATACCGAAATTTTGGGTTCGGACGAAAAAGCTCATTTGGGCCCCAGAATACTAGGTCCAAATACTTTTCGAATTTAGGATATATTCTGGTTTCTTTGTAGGTTAAAAAGCGAACAAATTTAGATTGAATAATTTCAATTTGCCGTGAGTTCTTTGTATTAGGATGCCATACACTGCAGCATATTTTAACTTCCACCGACATACGCTATATATATAAAGGTTTTAAAACATCAATATTTGAAAAGTCGCTTCCTTGTCTCATTAGTCATTACAAACCCGAGGTTCCTGAAAGCGTCACTAATAATACGCTTAAGGTGTGCATCAAATGAGAGGTTGGACTTTATGGTGACACTAGGATCAGTAATAGAATCTACTCGGACCAGTGGTGATTCATTAATACTGTATTCGAATTCCAAATGGTTCTTTTTTCTCGTATGTGATACTACGCTACATTTAGAAATGTTTAATAACATTATTGTTTTGCACAAGTTGGAGACGGCATTTATATCGTTTTATAAGGACAAAGCATCTAGTTCAGAGGAAATGCTACAATGGATTTTTAAATCATTTGCGAACAATAGCTTGTTGGAGGGTGTTATTACACAAGTCATTTACAAATAACAAAAACAAAAGAGGTCCAAGGTTCAATCCCTGCGGCACCCCAGAATTTACAACATTATCGGATGTAATATTTTTAGAACGCACACTGTCTTTACGGTTGTACAAATAAGACGCTATCAACTGATGAAGGTTCGATGAGAAGTTGACACAAGCTTGCTGAGTAGGATGTCGTGATTAATAACATTGAAAACTTTAGAAAAATCTGTGTAAACTACGTCTGCTTGACCTTTATTATCTATTTGTGTAGCCAAAAAAATGTGTGAAGTCAACAAAGTCAGTTACAGTCGATTTATTTGGTAAGAATCCATGTTGGAAGGGAGAAATTACTGAGCGAACATGTGAATATATTTGTTCATGTATAAAAATTTCGAACACTTTGGCTGGTGCAGATATTATAGCTATTGGACGATAATTTTTCATATCATTACTCATACAGCCTTATTTGGGAATGAGACAGATATCAGCAAGTTTCCATTTAGTATGGAATTCAGAGGTAGCTAGTGACTTACTGAAAATTATTTGTAGTGGATATTTCAGTATAACTCTTGATAATATAGGGTGGCACTTTGTCAGTCCCATGAGATGTCCGTGTTCTTTTTTTTTTGTTTTTTTTATGGCTTTTTCTACGTCTTGCAGTTCAGCATGTTCAAGGGATAATTGATCTAAATGTTCAGAACTGTTGTATTGTGCAAGAATATTAAGGTTACCTTTTGACACATTGTGCGTCACCTGGAAGTTTTCGATGAATGCTTTTGCGATAGCTTTTTCATCCTTTAATAGTTGAACCTCGTAATTTGATAGTACATTGCATTCCGATTTGCGTCCTTTAGTTTTTATATATGTTCAGAAGCTTTTCGGATCGGTTAAAATGTTTTCTTCGCAGTTAATGCAAATATGTTTTATAGCCGGAAGATTTGAAGTACTATTCGATGTTTACTGCTTACTATTGTAGCTACACACGTTGTGGTATTACTACTACTATAATAACCACAATTACTCCAGTTCACCACACCAATGTGAAATGTTGTGTGATACAATAAATAATGAAGATATCTTTGATCTCGATAAGTTGCTTCTATTATTTCACGACAGAAATTTTATCTATGTAATATTTGCTAAATGGGTATGCTTTAGAGAATGTCCACATTTGGTATCTATTAGAAGACATATTAAATAGTGCAATATCTTCATTTTTGAAGGAGGATGTAATGTCATGCTTAGAAGGCAGTGTAGGTAAATCTGATGGCCAAATATCAGACTTTGAAGAGTGAAGTCTGTTTTTACTATTTTTAATCTACTCGTTGCTCTTTCTGTTGAACAGCTTGTAACAGCTACTGAAAGAAGAATGCGATACATTACAACCAATGTGTGAAATCCAGACAACTGAATCAGAAGTCTATAGGTTTTTGTGGAGCCCTTGCGCAACCACAAGTCAGTTACATTTGAGATAGTAAAACATCACTGCTGTCTGAGGAAACATCCGTAGAAACAGATAATCATATCAGCAATTTTGAAATATCAATAGAATTTGCGGCAGAAAAATAAATCTATCTTCAAGTTCAAAAGCATGAGTGCGTAAGAGTCCGTAAAATTAATGAAAGATCTGTAAGAGTAGTTATTGTAATATTGCCCTTTTCTAAGGAACTTTCCTCAGTAAAGTACTTCATCTGTTCAAACATTTTTGAAGTATGTGATCTGAAAATACGTCTTCAAGTTGGGTAATAAAAGAATCTGAAATTATAAAATAAAATTTCAACCTTTAATATTTCCAAGGAATCAGTGATGCAGTCTTCTATCCCAAGTTCCTAAAAAAAAAAAACTATTTTTTCTTGGAACTACTTCTTTGTTTCTACTGTCATATCTAAAAAAGCTTACATATTTCTCAATGGATACTTTCATCTCTTTCCATAATACATCACCCCTCATTTCACTCAATTTTTTCTTGGCCTTAGAAATAAGACACCACAATACCAAAATCGATAATTACACCTTGCTCTTTACAGTAACAAGAACCTCGAAGATATCATAAGCAATTAAGTGTTAGTAGTGTATCATATTCTTGCAGATGTGTTTTCAAAGAGATTTAGCTCATCTTCTAGACTATTGTTCGTTCACATGCAGTATTGACACTGATTGTAATGTGCAGTGCTAACCGCAACTGAGCTAAACAAGTAATAAGAGTTTGTTGTTGCTTCTGTGCTGCTCCATCTTGTTTCAACTCTTTCAGATGCTTTTGTTATAATTCTGAATGGTAATGAATGCATGATTGAGTTCATGATCAGTCCAAATAAGTTCTTCATTTGTTTTACATAGTTGTTTTTCATACTTATTTTGTATTAAGTCCACTATTAGCACCACACAGGACCACGCATGTTTTCAGCTCCATCCATGCTCTGACCTATTAAGCAATTTGTATCGATATTCATAAACTTCAAGCTAACTTATCGTTAGTCAAGAAATCCAAGCTAACTTCTCGAAGCAGTACGCTAGTAGTTTCCCCCCAATCATTTAGTTGTAAGGATTTTGATTTATTTATTTTTTTGTTTGTTTGTTTCTCCTTGTCTGTTTTAAATGTTGTTATATAAACTGATATGAGATATACAAAAACAATTTTGAATCAAAATCAATTGTATTTCTTTTAAAGAAATGGGGAGTGAAATGCCAAGAGCCACTTATTGTTGAATTATCTAATCAATCGATCAATATTTAAAAACATTCAAAGTTCTATATAAAATAAAATTGACTTTAGATACACTGCATATCGATATCCAACGATACTTAGATTTCAGTGACATTCGATTTTCAATACCGGTCCTAGATATTGAAATTTGGAGCAGTTTTTTTTCTATCTTTTCCAAATCACTGACCGCTGAGGTCAATGATCATTCGTCGCTTTGATTTGTATCTCACTCACTACACACATGGTGGTATAGAAGTAAACCTACTAAAAGAAAATTATTTTACTTCACACATATCATTCGTTCTTACGAAAGATGTGATTCAAAATTTCAATATTTTAAACGTGTTAGGCCATGGCGTAAAAATATGGCAATAAAATATATTCTATTGCTTATGTCATGTGATAAAAAAGAAGTATTATTTTGAAAAACACAATTCGTTTGGCGAACAATCGCACAACGTCCGGTGCTGTTACTAACTCCAAAATGTGAAACTGGACCATCTCTTGGGGTAGGCATACTTACAACCACACGAGAAATATTTTTTTTACATTATTTTCTTTAGTTCACAATGGTTCGTGGTGTCCTCAAATCTTGCAACGTTAACTTATTTCCCGACGTCATACAATGATGAAATTTTGCACAGTGGCATAAGTCGGGTGACAATGTTCTATTGTTACTTTCATATATATTTTAAAATCATATTTTATTTTTAATATGGACTTCTTTATCCTAAAATTAATACTAGCCTGCAACGATGATGTGTTTGACTGATTGCAGAACACATTAGGATTTGGGACACAAAACATTAGCTTGAGAAAAAGTATCCGAACACCGAAATAACTCGAAAAAAAATAATAAACTTTTTTAAAATATACTTTTCTTAAACCATTCTTACTAAAAATTAAAAAATAATTTTCTGTATGCATGACTAAAAAGAAAAGCATGGGGCGCCAATTCAAGAATATATAAATTATAAAGTGGCTTTATATGAGAGCGTCCACATTGCTTTTCCTTTTAGTCATGCATAAACAAAAATATTTTTTTATTTTTTAGTACGAATGGTTTAAGAAAAGTATGTATTTAAAAAGTTTTTATTATTTTTTTTTTTCGTATTTGGACTATACGTTGAGCATGCAGGTATTGTGTAAATCAATCCCAAATCTGACGAATGTGTCGCTCGGCTGTAGCAGTCTTAATTCAGGTACAATACCGGTTACTCTTGTGAAACTGAAAAGAACCATTGAAACTTTCGGCAGGCATAACGACTCGAACCTACATGTCTCCACAGTGTAGAGCCGAAATCAGGAATCGTAATTAAAAGATAAAGGGAAATCATGAGTGCAAAATAGGAAGATTGAGTTTTAGCCCTATTGATAGCATATCGCGAGTTATTGCTAAGAATAAGGGTCCTTATGTTCCCGCTTTATCCGTCTATGTCAAAAAATATATCCCAAGCATATATGTTGCCTCGTATAACAGTTATGTTTTGTTGGGTTGCATAACATGTTAGACAGTCGCTTATTGAAACAAACCATAAGACTATAACCAGAGTTAATTTATGGGAAAGGCCTGAGGATTTCACCACGTACAGAATGCACAGTTAATACTAGCTACATTACTATGCTATCAAAGAACCCTCGGAGCCTTAGGAATGTTTGTAGAACATCAGCGCTTACATTATGTTGAATTGCTATAAAACCGCTTAGGATGAACAAAAATGAATCTTAATTTGTTTCGTTGTCTTGGTTTATAATTCGGCGTTTCTAGTACGCAATTTCTTTTAAACTACACAATATTCTTTTCTACTAATGTGTGCAATTAGTGTACACCAAAATTCACTAAGAATGGCCAGTGAGAAAATTTGTAAGTTCTACAAACTGCACACTGTGTGCTGTAAGAAAGAAGTATTCTAAACAGATTTAAAACGAACAATTCACATCTGATTGACACACAACAATTGATTCAGTGTTTCTAGGGTGCATAAGTTTTCAGACGAAGTTTTTAAGACAGTTTTAACAGTTCTAAACCTTAAACATATTAGTATTGTTAACAAAAGAATAATCTGGAAGCTATCTACATTTTCTTATGCACCCCCCCCCTCCCCTTCCCTCTCGCACTTCTCATCACTTACCAGTGATGATTGGGTAGAGAATTTTTTGTCTATACGTACGAAGTACAGTACAAGTAGACTTCGATGTTTAAATCCCGAGTGTGCTGGTTGCATAAAAGTGGCATTGCAACTTCGTAATAAACAACATTTCAGAGAGGAAAATTACTTTAGGAAAAAAAGAAGACTAACGCTTTCCGTTATCTGAATCGTTCTCAAGAGTAAATTCAAGAGACGAGAGTAAATGTAAGGAAGTTTATTGGGGGAGGGGAAAATGTAGGGTAATAACGAGCCCAAAACTCATTCCACTAAGTGCTTGCAGACGATCAAGGCTGACCTAAACTGGAGGGCACTTTCGAGACCAACGAGTTCAGAGCAGCAAAAGCATGGAATACAGTTTTGTTTTACTCTTCGCAAGCTGCTGCTTATAATATCATTCAAGACGAACTGCTCTTAATTATCGGGTTTAGTAAAACATGTTTGTGGAATAATTTCTACAGAAATGCAAGTATTTTACTTTTTGATGAAATGCTTGTGCAATTTTTAGTTGTTTCTTTTATGTTACGCTTTGTGAGCCTACTGGGCAGCTATAGTCGTAAGGTCGTGATAAGTCTGAGAGATGACGTCCCTTGTGGATCGACGAATTTATGTGGGTTTTCGCTGTTAATGGACAATTTTACAAGTTATTCTCTGGGATTGTAACATTAGTCTTTTAATCGTAACTCGTTCAATCCAAAATGTTCTGGGGTGTACTGAAGGAAAAGCATTTAATGAAGCACGATTCATTCCTAAATTCTTTTCTTCGTTGTTCTTGTTATGTTGTCTCCGATAGAAAATGACCTCTATATTGTATTTGGAGTTCGTTGAATAAGTAAGGTAATATGCAAAATAAAACGTTGAAAGTTTGTGTGTAATCTGAATCGGAATGTTTGAACTCTTCAGCTTGCATTTTGATTCGATAAAGACGTACAGATAGTTTGTTTCTGTATAAAGTTCTTATAACTCTTTCAGGTATTATTAGTTCTTTAATGTTCATTTTTTTTTTCCTTTGCAGGTACAGTACTGATTCATTTTCTATCAAATCCACTCGCTTCAGACTCAATTTTCATTCGAATTGGGCGTTTCAAAAGGTACGTATATCTTAACATTTGGGTGTAAGGGATTCTGTACTAAAGCCAATGAATACAAATAGATTATGTATTCATTGCTAATGCTTGTCGAATTTTCATTTGTCTCTACAAATACTTCTCCCACATCGGCAGAACACTAATTATGAAAGAGATATGTCCGTCAAAGCAAATTCAACCCTTTCCATTTGTCCCAGTCTTGCTTTCTCCTTGCACGTATGATTCCGCTTTTCACTTCAATATAGCATGGCGGAAAGTCTACCTAGAGCACCAGTACGTACTATGACCTATTTTTACATGGTAGTGGCATCTAGTGATGACAAGAATTATTATGTGCAGCAGCAAAACTTATCTTAGTGTCCTTCAAAAGATGGCATCACAATCAAAGTTGTTAATTTCTCTTCTTTCAGAGATGTCACGGCATTTAAGAAAGTGTAAGTGAAATTAAACATTTCAACCTGTCTTATAAAGTTATAATCAAGGTACGTCGCATATATATAAATATTGACCAGTTGTTGCAAAAATTCAAATTTGGCGGCTTTGCTGGATAGGGAAGATGCGAGAGTTCCTCTACATGCACATCGGACCAATCAGAGATACGTTTGGCTTGATACACTTAAAATACTGGAGAAAGTCAGCACCTATTCGTCGAGTTACGCTGATTCAGGTTCACAGTGACTTCCAGTAAGGGTCCATTTCAGCGTACTAGGTGAAGCAGCCCCAAAACATCACAGACCTGCCTCTAGTTTTGATCACACCTTGTACACAGACCTCATTGAAGGCTTCATGCGATCGTCGGTGCACTCTACGTTTGGCATCACGACAGTAAAGACAATAACGGAATTATCAGACGAGATTACCCTTTCCAGTCCTCTATTGTCCAGTTCTTTTGTAGTTTTGATCATTGTCTCTGACTTACCGACCGAGAGTATCTGTTCCATGAAGTGCCACACAGGGAACCAGCTGACGGTCAGTGCCTGTTTTATGGAGGATTCTAGTGTATTGTTCGCTGTGCGTATGAGTTTGAGAGTCAGTGAGTTTACATACCATGTTTATAATCGGTAGATGATAACACCACACGTAGTGTTATTTTTTTAAAAAATAGCCTTTAATACAAAGTTGACAATACGTTCAACTGATTCATATCACATTTTAAATTCTACTTAGTTATTCTCTATCGATACAAATTGACAACATAGTCTGCAAATTAAAGCATCGTTTATTATTTATGGAGCTTGTATTAATTTTATAGTGCTTAGAAGGAACTCCTTCGTTCGAATGCGTTCATTTTAAGAGAACGAAGCCGTGGAACGCATTACTCCATATTCTAAAAGAACGGGGCAGGAACGTAGTTTATTTTCTAAAGGAACGTGAATAAAACTTGTAATGGTGGTGTTTGTTAAGTTGATGAGCTGTATGAATCCGGTTAGAAGCAGTGACACCTCATGTAATTAATGAGAATTAATTGCGTGATATGATGTAAGAGGGATGTCACTACTACTAATATAACGTCCACGCTAATACCTATTAGGCTTAGTTTTAAACACATCTCACTTATATGTCAATAAATTTGATACCAGAGAATAATCTATCTTTGGCCCTTTCGTCTGTTTCGCATACCAAAGGGTTTATCTACTAGTTAGTAAATCGCATGCAATAACCTGGATCTAGTAATTGATCATTATAGTATACTTGTCCACAACGAAACGGTCTTTCGCTATACTGTGATATACGTATTACGAATCTATTTACAGCTAAACGGTCTCTCTTTTTATATGTTGAATTTGCTTGTTAAATTTACGATTTACATTAAAAAGGTCTCTCAAGGTCCCCTTAACTTATAAGTACTTTATTGATGTTCAACTACTCACATCGAAAGGGTCTCTCAAAGCAGAATATTTCATAGGACCATCTAACCAGAACATTGGAAGGTTACCTCTACTCAGCTAATGGCAATTACTAGACAAAAGTAAACCTAAAATTGCTTGTATGTAAATCCCTTACTTCAGGCCGTTCTTTCTCTCTCAAATTTTCAACACGATTCAATAATTTTATACTAATTGCCATAAACTTCACCATACAAAGATTAAATCAATATATTTTTCGCAGGAAACTCGAATAACACAAGGTCTTTGGGGGACTCTTATAAAAGCAAATTAAACACAAATTTATGATTTTAGCAATGAAACTGCACTCAGAAACGTCATATGCTCTATTACTCTGATTCTCAATTCAGAGACTTAATCAATGGATATATTAATTGATCTTCTTAGCAAATATTCTCGTCCTTTCCTGACACAAATTTGTTTTCTCGAGTAACACTGGGATATCGTATAACCAGGCGAATACAGCACTATAATCTTTAATCGTTATAATTTTCTAATTAGGTATTATTTCCTCAAAAATCAGAATAATATCTTTCTTATTCAGTATCCAGGAAAACAGTGAAAATGATAGATCCCCAATTAGCCTCCCTCAGGAAAGAATATACATGGAACCAAATCAGTTGTACCCACAATGATTCTCCCAATTCCATCCACCAGTTTACTCTTAAATACCACGAATTAAAGATGTCCACATGCATCCATATACCATCTTTTACTACATTGGAATCCTTTTAATTAGCCAATTGAAGTATCCAGTTTTCCACCAACATGCTCTAATCCCTTTTTATTTACCAAACTCCCTCATGCATGGAACAAAAAATTCCCCCCTTTTCCCATGCGCCAGTTAATGCCAAGGTAACTAGCTACTAGAAATTTAGTACTTCCGATTATAAAAGAGAAATTAATTATGCATCTAATCTTTTCCCAGAGGAGAAAAAATAGGGATAGGCACAGAATTCTACTAGAAATAATTGTTCCGACTTACTCCACTCAATTCAGCCGTAACAATTCTACTGACCCCTTCTATTCGCCCTGAATAGATTCGCTCGCTTACTCTAGTCCCGGAAATTATATTTTCTACAGGAAGAAACAAATAGAGATAGGAAAAAATTACGACAATACTTCTACAAGGAACAGCAGTGAGAACACCAGAAGAGAGTTAATTTTACACAAACATTTCTACAAACAGTCACAAATAAACACTTCGTTTGTCAGATCTTGTACACAGGCCTCGAGCAAATTAACCAGCGAACATCTTAAAAATTGCATAGCAATATTATTTCATAAAACACGCTCGACCGGTACGTAAAATCAATATACTGAAGAATTTCCAGATCTTTTTTGAGCTTCTAATATTCTGTTTGGGTTTTCCATAGAAATACTACAACAAATTTCCTACCTTGCGACCAGTTTATTGGCTTATCTTTTCATCCACAATTACGGCTTTTATATGTACAAAAAATTAAACATTTCATTCGAGCCTCTTATTTATCCATAAAAGTTCTTTTCAGCCGATGGCCGCTATTGTAATCCTATTACAGTTTTCTGTGGCATTTCTTTCCATCTGCCCATAGTTGATGCTTCACTGTGACTGACCTCCAGCCAGGCGCGAAGTCCGCTTTTTCACTAACGCTTTTCCTTATTCCCAGAAAGAGGGGATGGTAACGAAGAACAAAAAAAAAGAAGTCGCCAGATGTGACCATTGCTCGACTTTTCGTTGCTTGGGGGCAAACGTACACTTCAGACGTTTCTTTGAACAAAAAGCAAAATTCTTTCATTGTAAAGAAGACGTGAAAGAATTAAGAAAGAAAACAAAAAAATTAAATCAAATAAGAAAATGAACACAAACACATAATACACAATTTAAATATACGAACAATAATTACTTAATTCCTAAAATAAAGAAGATAGATTAAATACACAAATTATTTACAACATCTTCAAATTAAATATCCGTTAATCATACTATATTCATGTGCACATTTACCTAACATTAAATATTATTTAAAATTAATTAGATTGGCCAATCTTACAACTAACACATACAGAAATTGTACACATTCACATCAATTTACAAAAAAATAATTCCGTGTAGTGAAAAATTCATTACAAACTGAATTCTTTTGATATTACCCAGTGTGTAAATACAAACATATATTGTTGCGCATGATAATTTAAAATCATTAGAAAAATTTTGTGATGATAGTAAAAATGTGTATCTTGTGATTCGTGAAGCATCAAACAGTGAAAAATTGGAGAAAACAAAAAATCAGTTTCTTCAACCTGCCTGCCAAGTGGCAACACTACTTCGTTGAGAGTTTTAGATCCATTTTAAAGCGTTTGAGAGGTCTAATTTTGTGTATTTCATAACAATTTACTTGTAAGTACTAATACGGTCAACTTGAACAATAGAGAATAAATTGGCCGTAATTATAAAATATAAAACACGTCGGATTGCTAATGACCTTTACATATAAATTTCTTTGAACTACGCGTAGCTAAAATGTTAAATATATAATTATATGCATGTTTTGAACGTGTCTCGAATATGGGTTGTAAGTTAACAAAGACGAAAGAACAGGGAACGAGTGTGGAACGAAATTGTTCCTTTTAATGGAACTAAGAACGGAACACGTTCCTTTTTTCAAGAAGGAACTACAAATTGAACACGTTATTTTTATGAAGAAGGAAGTTGTGAAAGCAACGAAGTACCTTTTTAAAGGAAATTTCCGAACAGTGACCTTTATAATGAAACTGCTTTGGGTTTAAAGTTGGACACATTGTATTTCGAAAACGAAGCGGATTTCGACTCGTGATTAAATTCATTTTTCTTTATATCTGTCTATCTATGCAATGTCTATTTATCTGTCTACTTTGATTGTAGTTTGATAAGCCGACACCACTATCATTATTCATCGAGATAAGGCATTATTTCTTGCCTTTTGTAAGTTCGAGCGCCTGTACAGGTACAGGAAACTCCCCATGGTTCGAAATTTCTTCAAAGAAACTTCTTTTTCTTGTTTTTGTGTGAATAATCATATTCCGAAGTTTGTCAGTAGTATTCCTTACGTCATCTCTCTCTTTCTGTCTCTCATATCTGTGTGTGTATGAGAGATCTTTTCTTTCAACAGTCATTTGTAGTTATTACGTAATACAAAATATGAAAGAGTATGAAGAAAATGTGCATTTGTTCGTGGCAAATTTATCTAAAAAGTCATTGTTTTCCACGTGTTTGTTTTGTTTTCTCAGTTGGCAATAGATACACGATAAGTACATCCTTAAGAACTGAAATATGTTTTGTCTGTTATCTGTTAAGTGCAGCTGTTTGTTTTTTTTTTTTTTTTGTACAAGTGGTTTAATTTTCATTTTCTGTGTGTTTAGTCGAGGTAATTGAATATAGAACAGTTACGCATTCATTATTGACATTAGTGGTTGATTGGTTCTATTATAATGTTTATTCTTTAAAAAAAAATACTTGCACTACAGTTTCGTACCTGGTGTATTATATTGCGGAAAGGTAAGTACAAAATGTTTTCTTAAGACCTAGGCAGTATAATAGTGATAACCCAGATGAATGTCAACATACATCCCATTTACTTGATTTACTGCATAAAGATACTCAACTTAACTTACTCTTGATCAAAACGTTTATTGCTTTTATGTATTCTAAATTTTCGTAATTTTCATATTTGTAATATACAGATAGTTTAAACAAACGTTTAGTTACACAATCTGTTGTTGGCTATATCAACTTTTACAAGAATTAGCTCTCTTCCTACCCTTAGTCATCACCTCACATCCGTTGTGTACACGGATTTTGTATCATAGCAATGCTCCGTTACTAACTGATAGCTTTAATTAAATAGTCTTGTTAGTAATGCTCCTAACTATTTTAACCCGAAATATGCGTCTCGCAGACCGGGTAGGGAAATTATTTTTTATATTGGCAATACTGTCTAGGTTGCCACATCTGTGTGAATGACACTGGCACACCGTTGTGCTGTAAGCTTCGCGTTCCCGTCAGACACTTCCATTTCTTTGCAATCCTGTCAGTCTGACAGACCGATACGAGTCTAGAAGTAGTGTCGATAAGAGAGAATAAATCGTTTGTGAATTCAACGATTGCCAAAGTGGCAGATGGGAAACTCTTTCGACGTGGTAGCAGTAAAATAACTCCAAGTCTTTGTGACCTTAGGTTTGATGCAATACTTCTCATTGCCAATACACTAATAACATAAATAATAATAATAAATATAAATCTATAACCTAATAATAAAAAGAATAAATAAAAAATACTACTGGCAGTTATCCAAAACTACTATAGCATTTAATTAAAATTCAACCAACAATTTATTTGAGAAGTAGCTTCCATAATTCCTAAACAAATTATTTACAATCATTTAAGTTCATGCCTCTTATTATCAGAAATCAAAATGCATGAACAACAAAACATTTAACTATTTATTCCAGTTGTATAATTAAGTAATTCCACTATCTCCGATCAAAAAAGTCCAAAAGACGAAATGGAACAACTTCATACTCAGTTAACAATGACAATGTGCAACACATCAAAAACTGTCCATATAATAAACACGATATACAAGATGGCCTAACACAATTGACCCATTACCTAAAAACTTTCCAACTCTGTTACCCACAATTCTCAGTATTATTCAGTAGCACCCAGAACCCATACCTCATTATTAAAAATCCTTGCATAATGCTTTAATCAAACTTATCAGGGTGAACACAAGATGCTGGTAACAATTATTTAGGTGAGGGGTAGATCACTTAACTCTACCATATACGGATCAGGCAACATTTATACAAGGATAAACACACCAAAAGAGAAGAGATGTGGCAGAACAAGTCCTGCGTGGTTCATCGTGATACGAGTAATGCATGTTCCCATTACCCACTTTCTGTTCTAATCGGGAGTTTTTGGCGAAGTTGTTCCTGATTTGGCACCAGTCGACTTTTTGCTCTTCCCTAAGTTGAAATAACCCTCAAAAGTCAAATATTTCTTACCATAAAGGAGATTCAGTAGAAATCGCTACGCGACTTTCAGGTCATTCCAAAACTGGAACTTCCACCAGACGTCCCAGAACTGGAAGAAACGCTCGGAGCGGTGTGTGCACAGTGGTGGAGAGTACTTTGAAGAGAACAGGCGGTGAGTATTACAATTTTCTCCGTTTCCGAAAGTTCGGTCTCTTTTAGAACAGCCCTTTTATAATACCTAAGGTAAGAGAGATTCATTCCCTGAGTCAGGAGATGCTTGTCAAATACGAATACAAGAACATTCCAGATGTATAATCATCTAACTGAATCATCGAAAACCTAAGATAACGCCATTTTGACTGCGAAGATGCTTCTATATTAAGTCTTTTCTCTGGGTTTATTATACGGTGTAGTTTACCAAGACAAAGGCCATGATCGCCATCTTTACTCTTAGTGCTCTCCGAGAGACGTAATCCCTCAGATATGTGACGGGTTTAAGCCATAGGCGTGTGTGTGGCCCATATACGTTGAAAGAATATTTAACCATAGTGAACTTAAATATAGTGTGTGGTGTAAACAGGGGCGCAGGATTTTTTGTTGGGAACATGCTGACTTGTAAGATTTCGGCCAGATTGTTCTTGCATGGAGACATACGACTGCAGACAGTTAATGTTTGTTTTCTAGGATGTAGCGAGAGACTGACTGGATTATATTTTAAAATAACTAGTTCAAACTATTCAACAAGATTGGAGGTACTACATAGTTAGGTTGCCTCTCCTCATGCTTGGTATGTCCTGACTCCGAAACTAGGGATGGCGAAATCCGGATGGAAAATGGATGGGTTTAGTATATTTGGCATCCGCATGAGGGATAGATGTTCATAAGTGATTATCAAATTCGACTAACGCATTTGAAATCGGATAACGATATCCGTCATCCGAATAATATCCCTTATAAGGATGTCCATAATATGGATTTTATCTGCACTGAGAAAAAGTAGGTAGATAAATATACAAAATTAATGATGAAATCAAACGTAAAAACGAAACGGGACTTCTAAAATCTCACTAATTTAACTTGTTTACGTGTGATGTATATTCTAAAGCTATCTGGTCTCGTTTTACACTTTTTTTTTTCTTTTCCCTTGTGCCATCCAAATATTCAACATCGGGATTGTCCTACTTTTCTGAAAAGGATACCTGATAATGTGTCATCCGCATTTGCGATAGGCCTATTCGGAATTGTTGGGAATCCTTATAGAGATTAGTGTCTGAACTGATGTTTTCCTTGGTTTCCTGTAGTCTCTCCAGACGTGTTTCGTTCGTTGCATTGAGTTGGCACACTATATACCTTCGTTTTTGAAACTACACCGAGCCGCCATAGCTCAGTGGTAGAGCGTTGGTGTAGCATTCGGGAGGTCGTGGGTTCAATCCCAGTGGCCGACTATTCTGAGTTTTTTCAGTTTTCCTCAGTCACACCATGCAAATGCCGGGATGGCATCTTCAACTTAGGCCCTGGCCAATACCTTCCTGTATCCTTGACTCCCCCCTATCGCGTCCTGAGCCTTAGATGCCTAAAGGCCATAAGTAAAATTCAAATTTTGCCACCATATTAATATCGCTACTCGTACTGTAAAATACATAATAATATTAAACCATGCGTAAAGGATTAACTTTCCAAAGTATGAGATAAGAATCTAAATATTTGTTTTGCAGCGGACAAACAAATAGACGAAATGAACAAATAAAATTCCCTTTCAATGTGTTTCTGCAGCATCAAATTATGAGCGCACATAGAAGCCAGATTCGAATGATGCCAACCATGTTGCTTTATTTTATTTTTGCTGTGGTTAATATCTGTGGCTTTTCAAAGCTTCTGTCTAATGTACTATGCAAATCCTGCTTTCTGTTTTTCATTAACATCGCTGGCAATTTAATTACAAGGTGTTCCCTTTCATTTATCTGATACACGATTCGTTTTAATTTAATGTTTTTATTCCTGTATCATTCATTCACTAATTTACACTGAAAATCGTTCAGGTACTTCTTTTACATTAATTACAGTTTTCTACAAATGCAATTTTACTTGTTAAATTTTTTATACACATCAAGAGGATGGGGGCCGGGGCAGATAACTCGTGATGTATTGTGGAAGGGCAATGAAACTGTGGGAATGATCCCACCAGATGAACTTGTTAGTTTTTAATTTTGTTTTTGAGTCTTCTGTATGTATATTGTGAATCATATGTTGGAGGAACTAAAGCTGATTGTGTGTGTGTAAAAGTTGAAAAGGGATTATCTTTTAACGCGTTGGACTACTGTAACGATTGGTCCACACCACATTATCATGCTTATTGTTTTATATTGATGTTGATTTTCACTCTGTTGACCACATCAGCTGTATATGGTTGCTTTTTAATTACTGAAGTTTCTTTCATGAATTTGATTTTTCTTTACATGAATATGAAAACTTTGAAAAACTAATGCTCTTCAATCTTATTCTAATGGCTTATCTCTTTTCTCTTTCATGGCAATATCTTCGATTTCCAATTTAAGAGGATTGGCAGATCTTGGGATTGGGTCATGTTTCTCTGGACTTCCTACACTGCAAAAACTGTACCTTTGAATACTGGGTACAAAATGCCGATTTTGTACCGCAATTTTTGAGAGGCAGTGACTGGCACAGGGATTGATATTTTACCATCGTTTTTTTTTATTTATTTATTAATCTGTTCTCTCCCAAGAACTGGGAGGGAAAGAACCGCCCCTCTAAACCCAACACTGAGTTTACCACTGCCCTACAAAAATTGTGGGTTTTTGTAGTGTAGTCTTGCGATGACCGCCTTCTCTGGTTTCTTTTCATCTCTTTAGGTTTCGTATCTCAATGGAATTTTATATTCCTTCTTTTATTCATTATGCTTAGCTGTAGCCCCTCATAGAAGTCCGATATTTGTTTACTCCTTATTTCAAATACGCTCCTGATTCCAATAGTTACAGGCGTTTTCGTAGTTTGCTCAATCATAAAGTTGAACCCCAAACTGATTTCGGTTTTGGTTTCATCTCGGTCTTCCTAGTGGTTTTCGTCTTTCCCCCATCCGAGCTACATGGCCTGCCCACCTTAGTCGTCGCGATTTCATTATTCTTACAACATCGGGTGAATCGTACAAGCCGTGAAGTTCAGTATGTAGTCGCCTCCATTCTCCAGTCATCTCGTCCCATTCCGGCCCGTATATCTTTCTCAAAACCGTATTTTCAAACACACGTAATTTGTTTTCATCTGCTAGGGTCGTACTTTAACTTTCGCAACCGTAAAGTAGACTATATTACCGGCAGAATAACCGTTTTGTATATTTTCAATTTCAACTTTCTTGATATTAATTTCGAGGTTAGGAGTTTCTGGACTTGCCCGATACTAAACGACTTTTTATTTCTTCCGTTACCTCGTTTTTACTTGTTAGATATGCTTCTAAGTACTTGAATTTGTTTACTTTCTCTTTGTTCTCATTCTTAATGCTTATTTATCTATTTCCGTTATTCCCTGTGTTTCGGCTTATCATGTACTTTTTCTGTTTACCTGTAGACCTATCCCATCCCACGCTTCTACATCGGTATTACCTTGTAGTGAATCTATATCATCCCTATTAAATCTACATCATCCGCATACACGAACAATTGATTAAAGTCATTCAACGTTAGACCCTTTTTGTCCTCTTTTATTTTTAAAATCGCATATTCTAGCGCAATGTTAAACAGTATTGGAGATAAAGCATCACCTTGTTTCAATTCGTTGGGAATCTTGAAACTATCTGACATATTACGTACCAGTACTTATGGGGTCGCTGAGACACATTCTCACTAGTTGAACCAGTTTTATCGGAATTCCAAGTCATACCAGGTTTTTAGGGAATAATAAGCTTTCTTATGGGGAGCAAAGTAAGATTTTGCCGCCTTTTCCACCGCCATTTCCATTGTTTGTTTTTTTACCCAAACAACACGACTAGTCGACGCGACGGGCACAACATTGTCTCGCGTCACGTAGTGTACTTTTATCATCATCTCTGGAGCCTGTCGTGGTATCGCTATTACTAACTATCTGGCTGGCTTGAATCGCGATTTTGAATATTAGAGATGAAGGTAGGTTCTGTTGAATAACACAAAAAATGTCTTGGCGCGCCGGTATTGAAATTTTGAACACGTTTAGTTCAATTTCAATTTAATAGGCAATTTTATTTCCTTTTTAGGAGTTTTTAGCTGTTTGCCGCCCAATAAAAGTGTCGCCCTGGGCGCTTCCCCCCCCCCCTAGATTCGGTACTGAGACGAAGGGTGGGAGTTGGCGAAGATAGCATACGGCAAAACAGTCGTAGCACGTGAAGGTACTTCATCGCACTGAAACCACAGCAGAAGTGTCTTGCAACGAAACAAAATTCAAATTAATTTCAAGTTTGTAAGCTTCCTCGCACAAGCTTGTTCCAACAAGCTTGAATTGGGTTTGCAACAACCAGAAAACATTGTTTGCAAACATTCTTTTGTGTTTTCTAAATGTTTTCAAATTGTAGCTGAAATGTTTCCCAAAAGTTGGGCAACATTTGAGAAACATTTAGAAATCATTTAAAAAAACAAGTTCTGATATTCTCCGAGAAATGCCTAATCCACACATGGAAACATTTTCAGAAAACTCTTTCTCTCTTTGTGTATTTTCAATGTAGGCATTTTTCAAGATAATTATAGTATTTACATAACTTACGTTTAAAATTATAGATAGTCTGAACAGTAGTAGCGTAACTGTTCTTCAGCCATCGCCGTTTAGGGTGAAATAGTAATCTGTATAACTATAATGTAAAATGTTACATGGCTATTATAATACACACAGAGTAACACATAATCCAAAAATTGCATTGCGTTGCATTCATAAATAGATCAAACCCGCAATAGAAAACAAACCATAAAGCTTATCGTAACAAATTGTAGAAAGCGATTAAAGGTACAGTTACACTAATACATAAAGTATAGGGGTCTAAATACACTAATAAATAAGGTTTCAATCGAGGATAACTAACTCAGGAATAGGCGTATATAGGCCTATAGTTTAGATAGGGAACGACAGTAACTAATACCGAAGTTCGACGGTTCTGGCAGTCTTTTACACACACACAATATATATATATGTAAAACAAAGGTCATATACAATCAATATGCTGCAAAAAAGGGAAATAAAGA
>JAGDQP010000863.1:126790-139958 GCA_022664845.1 Lepisma saccharinum
AAAACAAAGGTCATATACAATCAATATGCTGCAAAAAGGGATATAAAGATTAGTGGAGAGGCAATAGGCATAGTTGATGAGTATTTAACCCTAGGCCAGCTCAAAACATCGAATGCCAAGTTGACTGATGAAATAAATAGAAGATGCAGAATGGCGTGGAGTTCTTTTGGAAGACTACACTTTATTTTCAAAAGCAAACTACCAATGTATCTAAGGCGTAAAGTTTATAATGAATGTGTCTTACCTGTGATGATGTACGGCTGTGAAACTTGGACATTGAATGCGCAAACGACTCAAAGATTGAGAGTCACACAAAAAACAATGGAGAGGTGCATGCTAGGAATAACCAGGAGGGATAGGAAGACAAATGAATGGATTCGCGCACAAACAAAGCCAGAGATGTAATCAAGACTGCGAAGAAGCTGAAGTGGAAATGGGCCGGTCACATAGCTAGACGAACAGGTGGAAGGTGGACGACAAATGTTCTACATTGGATTCCTAGAGAAAAGAAACGACCGAGACGACGTCCGAATGCATGATGGGTAGATGAAATCAAGCGTTTTTCAGGAGCTACACGGATGAGGATATCAGCAGACCGAGAAATGTGGAAAGAAAAGAGGGAGGCCTTCATCCAGCAGTGGATAGAAAACAGCTGAATATGATATATATATTAGAAACATGGTAAAATAAATAAGAAATAGCAAATCCGTATTTAATTTACCAGAAACTGAATTTCGCGGATAAGCTTGTGGCATCGTATGTTCGATAGAAAGGAAGTTATGTCAGCAAAGATGATAATTTTCGTCAAACTCACTCACTCTTGCCATAATGTTTCAATTTCGTCCTCAAAATAAGGACTTCGCCGTCATCCTCACTCTCATTTTGCAACTTTGACCTCCGCACACTTATATAACAACTTCACCCTCGCGCTGCAAATTTGACCTCACCCTAATGAACACCCAGCCTCACGTTGCAACTTTTCCCCTCACCCTCACGTTGTAACATTAGTCTCATCATCACACTCAAAGAGGTGAAGGTGAGGTCTGTCCTCGCTCGTGAGGTTGAATAACTATGAAATAAAAGACTGGATATTAGTATACATGCCCATTGTAGACTTGTGCTTTTCCGATATGTATTCTTCTATTTCTGAAACTGAACACCTCGGGGTGGCCGAGAGGTAGCCGGTCGAGTCGGTTGGTGCGCTAATCCATTTACTCCAACGTGGGTTCGAATCCCGCCCTGGAAATGGATGTTTGTGTGTGTGATTTTAACTTAGTTCTAAGGGTATCAGCCTATACAGGTAAATCAAAGAATATCAGTGGAAATCAGTGAAACCCGTTTAGGCAGGGGGAAAAACAAATAAAAAGATAGATTAGCGCGCTCACTTTCTGTGCATGTGGTCACGAGTTCAATTTCCGCTGAAGCCCATTGAACGAAGTGGTTCGGAGCAGGTCTTGAAATGGAAATATTCAAGAAAAAGGATCTTTTCACCTTTGTTATGCTATTGTCCTTCTCTTGTCTATGATTACCATATTGACGAGACGGAACAGGAAAGTTTCAGATATTCTCGAACTAGAACGGCGTTCGGGTCTGCTCCCGTCCATTTCGAGCCCCGGTTCGGAGCCAACTTTACCAAAAACTGTAGGTCTCATTCTTAGAAGCTCACAGCCCTTTTAAGACGATAACAATTGAATCCAATTCAGGATCTGAAAAATATGACTTCGTAACACAAATCATTATCATCATCAGTGTTTTGCCAAAAGCAGCAGATCTCTCAGTGGACGCAAGCTAAGCCCTCGCTATTCATCTCGATCTTGTGCTTTACTTTTTATCTCAGCATATGATTTATCTTCCTGCTGTCAAGGAGTTTGATTCTTCCTATTTTCACAAGCATTCTTCAGTATACAATCTCTGCGTAATCAATTGTCCTAACCAGTTTCTTCTTTATTGTCTCCAGTATTGTTCATCTCTCGCCTACTCTCTTCAGCACTTACGCATGTACTGTGTCCAGTAGTTAGTAGACCGTGGCCGACTACCAGAGCTTAAACGGGTCAGGTTTTGGACCGGTCTGTGACCCGGTTTTAGCTCTGGCCCAAAGGCTATAAATGAAATGAAATTCAATTCCATACAACACAATACTTCACACCAGTGCCGTAGTGAGGGTGAGGTGAGTAAGGTACCTGCCTCAGCTGAGGGGGAGGGAAGAAATCGGGAGCGTCGGCAACTATTGTATAACAGAAAAAACTCCAAGTGTACAAAGGGCGAAATAAAAATTTGACAGATTAAAAAACCATTAGTTTTCTTTTTAACACACAGACAATTTGATTTTTTATATTTTTTTCGCATAATTTACTAAAAAATCGGAAGTAGCAGGCGTATTATTACGGATATTTTTTTTCAATTCCTATACAATATATTAAAATTAAAGTAAATAAAATTCCAATAAATACATCTTATACATGCCTCGGGTACGGAAATACCTCACAATCGCTCTGTTTCATACTCAATCTTTTCCTTCTCTCTCTCTCTCTCTCTCTCTCTCTCTCTCTCTTTTTTTTTTTTTTTTTTTTTTTTTCCTTGTATCTGCAGACGAGGTTCTTAGTTCAACCAAATTATTACCAATAGAAAACAATTGTCACCAACCTTCTGTCTAGAAAAGGCTGAGTACCAGATGCCATAAAGACTAGCTTGAAAAGAGGCAGGAAGGAGTCGAGGGACAACAGACCTTTGGGTTTTCTTTATCTGCGAAAGTCATAAATCACATTTAGGCGCGATTCGTGTCGGCCCGGTATCAATTATATATTTAAATATCTTTTTAGTGGTAAATAATATGTTGAAATAATGCTATAGATATGATAAAGTAACATGTTATTTATCACGGTACAAAATATCATATTCATAACTGTAATGGATGAAAAGATTAAAGCTAAATAAAATTGTTATGGGATTTTCCATGTAAAACTCAACTGCTTTTTGCGAATAAACATACATGTACGTGCATTTGCAATTTATAACGCATGCAACTGAGATTTGGCGAAGTAGATGTATAAGTAGTGTAGAGCGAAGAACAACAATTCATATGAATATTTGCAAATTAATATATGTTTATTAGTTTTTGTTTCCAAAGCTAAATATGCCTTATGGAAATTTAACATTGAATAATGAAAGGATGAGCGGCCTTAAAACCAGCTGATGAACAGTCACATTCAGTGTTCGAAGTGGGAGAGAAACAGAGACGGTATGTTTTCCTAATACTTGCCTCGACATATCAAAAAGTAATATATGACAACACGCATGCCGTGTGTTTCAGTGACGGTATGTTTTTAGCTCTCAAAAACCAGACCTGGTATGCCATACCGGTGAATACTACCTCAGTTCGACCACTGGTCACATTGTATTCCTATTTCTTCAAGATTGTTTCAAGGCGAAAATCTGGTCCAACCTCGATCTATTTCTTCTAAATCCACGTTGGTGATCTCCTATTATCATTTTGTTTTAGGTGGATTTGACTGCATTTTAATTTTCTTTTGTGTTTTCAAAGTTCCTCACTTTTAATTGATACTTACAGTATGCTGATTTAGTGTATTTATTTACTTAACTCCGTAGGTACTTTCTGGAAAAGACATTCTTATTTTGTTATCATTTCCTCAATTTCTTCATTCTTATGAAGTTTGTTAGTTTTCCGATAACAGTATCTAATATCTATTTAGAAAGAGATATCTATTTTATCATTTACTCTAAAATAACGTCAGCCGAACATCTCCTTTCATAACCTTATCAGATTAGGTTTGGTTATCTCGGGAAAGTATATGAAATTAATCATCTATTACTGATGTAACAATAATGTTCAGACTGTCCACTATTTCACATACTACTATCCTAACACTAGGATGAGAATATTGTAAATATCTCATTTATAGTTTGATACTAATCTACTGAATATAAAGTTCATCTTCTACAAAACAATGCATTGTTCTACTCTCAATTGAAGACGATCAATAACAAACTAATCTTTCAGTTCTCCACTTTTTTTTTTTCTGTGACATCCTCACTGGTTTTGCTTTCTCCATTTGTTACTACGCGTATTTTCTCCATCTTTACGAACTATTGCACATGACATTTCCACAGTACGCAGCATGATTCCTCAAGAAGGTTATTTAGGAGAGTACAGAATATGACCTCCGAAATTGGTATATTTTACATTTTCTTCTCATACCTGGCCAGTGGTCACACAAGTAACAGGAAAATACTATTAATATCACTCGATGGAGTATTGTACATGGCACTAGATTGCTGGATTTTCTCTCTCTCTCTCTCTCTCTCTCTCTCTCTCTCTCTCTCTCTATATATATATATATATATATATATATATATATATTGTGTACCGATATCAAGTCTCTTATGGCTTAGGAATTTGAATTTTGAATTTAATTTTAAGGCCTTTAGGCAACTTTCGCTCAGGTCGGATGGATGATTGGTGGAATGTAGAAAGTGAGATCAAACGTGAGAACCCCGAGAAAACCCACGCATACGGTGTTTGTCCACCACAAAGCCCACATGGCACGAGCAGGGCTTGAACTGACGACCCCAAGCGCCAGAGATGAGCTCTCTAACCGTTAAGCCACTTATATTAAATGGTGCAGAGGGAAGCTTTTTTTTTTCTGATATTCTTGACCACAAAGCAGGTTCTATGTTTGCCATGTTTCTATAGGTTTCAAGATGCGGTACCTCGAATATCAGATGATTTCCTCTTTCCTCGAAAATGATTTTTTTCTTTACAATTTGAACACTTCTGATCTTTTTTTTTTTTTTTCTTAAACTTTGTGTCTCAAACTCATGTGGAAGATGATAATCTGACACATTTTGTCCTTACCTGCCTCGATTGAAATAGAATGATAGAGGGAAAAAAAATACGTTACATTAGATTTTGATACGGTCAGTAGATTTGATAAAATGGAGAAATTTACTGCTGGAACTTGTGTTTCACAGACTCTCTCTCCACGTGTATGCATACATGTATGTATGTATGTGTATGTGTTTGACGGTTGATGCGTGGAGTGAGCAATGGGAGAGTCCTTTATATGTGCGTAATTAGGTATATTGTGAACTAATGTGTAGCAGAGTGGCTTTCTTTGTTGTTTCGTTTCAATAACTCACGAATAGGAAGAGAAAAGGTGCCATGTTCATCCATTAGTGTAATTACTTTGGCAAAAAGCTTCTATGTAATACTCATCACAGTTGTATAATATCTGTTTCTGAAAACATATTTAATTTTTTATAAAGTAAAAGAGTTCTCAATGTTTCGCTATGGTTGTTTTAGGTTGGAACTCATAATGAAACTATACAATTTGTACATGTCACATTAGAATAATAACAGCTTGTATAAAGTTACATTTCTTTCTAATTTAAGTAAGTATATGATCATGAAATATGAAAAGCTGGGGGGGGGGACACAGTTAAAAGGGGGAGAGTTGGACCCCCTTCCCCGCTTATTTTGAGTTTCATCTACTGTAAAATTGTCATTTCGTAATTTGAACATACAGGGTGGCACACTGAACGGGAAATTTTGATAATGCAGTAGTACAAATTGAATTTTATTTGTATACAATCATGGCCAACAAAAAGTTGAAACCTTCCTGTTTATCACCCACATAAATTCAGTCACTCTTGAGCACCACGTCCTGTAGATGGCATCTTTCTCTGCGTAAGCACTCCATCATTCGCAAGCACACATTCATTGTAATTCTTGGCAGCATCTCAGTAGAGAGTAATGCATCTCGTCCTGAATCCTACCTAGCCTTCATTCCATTAATATGAGGACGACCAGCGTACACACAGTTTTTGAAAAAGAAAGATCTGGTAATCTCGCGAACCAGTTGATATCGCAGTTTACTCTTTGACGCCATCTTGCTGTGGTGTAGCCTCGTTCACTGGATGTCTGTAATTCATTGCTGAGGAACATTTCGATCATGTTCGTTCCATTATGACGCAAGAGCAATTGCTCGAACATGGTCGTCTTCGTAACTACGTATTCCTTCTAATGACACAACTCACTCCACTGTGACTTTTTCACTGTGTAAAGGTCTCTCGAGAAGAAAGCGAGGATTCTCTGAAGTCCAGTGTCGAATAAACCATTTATAAGTCTGACCTCAATAGCAGATAGTCGATCTGAAACATTTTGATGTCCAGGTGTGTCCAGGTACATCTTTTTTTTTTTTGTTTCCTATTACAATTTTTTTTTAAAAAGAAATAGAAACGAAAGCCCTTCTTTCCCTACTGGCCAGTTCGGCTAACTTGTCATGGTCCTGCGTATTGACCTACTGAAGGCTTCGCTTATATGCTAGACTGTGGACACCGGTATATATTAAAAGTCTGTTCTGTATTATGGAGAGTAATTAATTTGTTTTGTGAAGAAGAACAAGCATTTACATATATTTGTAGTTTTATGGAGAAATATACGTGAGGCCGGGCCTCACTTTCCTCAACCGAGAGGCCGCTCCTCACTGAACTGTGTCGTTGTAATTATACAATAGCCAAGCTTGAAACTTTAATAGTTATGTTATTATTACAAAATGGAATATTATTGGTTGTCAATTACAAATATTTAAAACATCAGTTTGTAATTCTGGACTATTTTGTTGTTAAAATCTTGCTTGTTTTGAAAATATCATGTGCTTGGCACAAACAAATGAGTAAGATAGAAATAAATTAGTTTGGAACAGATTTGTATTGTTTAGTGGAACAAACAAGAATCTTAGTAAACAAAACCGATTCTGAGTTTTAGAACGTGTTTGTTACCCTGGTTATTGACGTAGCATACGAAGAAATGCTTTAATGCCATCTATATGGCATTATTATTGTTAATAAACGTACAGTTGGCCTTATAGTACAATAATAGTGTATTTATTTGTAGTTATGATGTTGTACATTTTAAGTTCTAGAAGTTTTCCTATATAAAAGCAAAACTCCACTTAACGTTCAGCCAACAAGCGTTGTGGGCTGGTAGATAAGACATAGATCTGTCAACTATCCGACCCGTGTTCAAGTCTCCTCGGTACTTTTTTTTTTAGAAGCACAAACAAGATTTTTTCTCTGTCGATAATATGATGACATTTGTGTACAGAGTTGTCATTGTTTACACAAGATTCATATTGGCAATAGTGCTACGAAGAAATGCAGTTTTTGGTTTCATAACTAATTATCTTCACAAACGCATTTTGTTTCAGCCTTTATTTCCAGAGTCAGTCTCCGTAGAACTGGTTGTAAAGATCTTTTTGAGGTATGCAAGAATGCTCGTGATAGGTGTCCCACATGTTCGTTGGAGGTGTCCCACACGTATTTACTTTATGCTAGTATCCACAAGTTCTGATTAATTGGTTTACATATTCAGTCACTTGGACAGTGTGCTGCTGCTCCTGTTCGTTGGGCGCTGTCAAAGATCTCCAACTACGCGGCCTGTCCTTCAGAATAGAGATTGATGAATTTCCTCCAGCCAGACCTTAGAACAGTACTCAACCAGACGTCGTTTTCGCGGAAATCCCATGCGAATTGCGTGTGCAATAATAATAAACGAACCTGACTTATGTAACCTAACCTTTGGTCACTAATTTTATTAACTATTCTAATGCGTATATACATAAGGGAAAAGAAAAACACTTTTATTTTAAAAATGCAAATAGACCTATAACCACGCCAGGATTTGATACCAGGTTCTCCCGGATCAGCTTTCCGATACGTTAACCATTAAACTAAGCTAGGAACAATCAGCAAGGAGCTAGGTCACCTTATAATACATCAAAGCTAGTTGTTCTGTTAGTAACATAAAAAACAAAAAAACTAGACGGAAATAATAGTGCAGCGAGAAGGTCCTCTAAACTCGGGATTTCGCGATTCGTCCAATGAGAATTTTGCATTATAACCAACCAACCCTGGAGATAAAAAAAAAAAAAAAAAAAAAAAACGCTCATGCACTACATATCTTACCAACAAGGAGGACGCAAGATTTTGGACCTTCAGTGGTGTAGTGGTGCCAGGGCGCAGCCCCGGTACTTTTTGTTAACCCCCGTGAGCGCCCCGGTACTTTTTTTAACCCTTGGGACCGCACAGCTTCTTTATTTTTGTTATAACACGTTTTCTTTAAACATCTTCCTTAAAATATATGGAGACCTAGCCTATATCGAAAACATATTAACAGATGTAATATAGTTGGCAATGAAAGTTAAGACTGACGCCTCCAGCATTTTCGCTCTCAACAATGGATTGTAGTTGCGATAAGATTCCGCTAGTGATTCTGCAGTAGTGGCTGTAGATAGTGTTAATCCTTCGCCGAGTGTTTCACACGTAAGTGACGCCGCAACAACCACCTCAGAATCGGCAACAACGGCATTACAACATGAAGCCAATACAGGTAATGTTTCGAATTCTGATTTTCCCTCTGGGGAACATGGTTGAAGCGTAAGGGAAAACATACATGGCTGATAGCAAGAAATGGATATTTAGGGTGTGATTATTTCTGTTCCTTAGGTTATTTAGGGCCTGATAAAAGACAAGGATTAACATTAAATAAAGAATGGATTGAATGTCAAGTTTCATTTAAAGGCACAAATAAAGAACAACAGTTGAAGTCTATAAGAACAAAAATTTCGGCCCACAATTATCTATAGCGTCAAAAAGTAACAGAAATTCTTACTGAATAAAAAAAAAAAGAAGACATTTGTACATGCTGCTTCGAAACAAAAGCAACATTCAATTGATGCGATGGAAAATATTTTCAATATTTCATATTATTTAGCTAAGAAGGACAGACAATTCAGTGATCGCAAGGACCTAATCGATTTGCAAAGGAAAAACGGTATTGATGTTGGGTTAACTCTTCATTCTCGTTATAGTACTACAGAAATAATATTAAACACATATCATCTGAAATGAAGAAGAGGTTAACAATGAAGTTAACTTCTGAAGACCACAAATTTTCTCTCTCGATAAACGAATCAACAACTCTCGGCAGGGAATCGGTTTTCCTGCACATTAAAACCACCCTAATGGTAAAGACGACATAGTTTTTCTTGATATAGTAACTCTCAGTAACTATCAGAAAGCAAACACAATAGCCAATGAAATTTTAAATTATGTGTATTCTTATGGGTTAGGAGACACGTTTCTTCGGAAAAACCTAATTTGCATTGCTTGTGATGGGGCAAATGTGATGGTTGGTAGGTCCTCTGGTGTTGGAAAACTTCTTAAGGACAAGTTGCAACAACCAAATATTATTATATGGCACTGTCTTAATCATCGACTCGAACTTGCTGTTCACCATTCTGTTGCTGACATAAATGCTATAAATCACTTTAAAAGTTGCATGGATGCATTGTACGTTTTATTCAACCAATCACGAAAAGAAATGAATGAACTGAAAAGAGTCGCAGCTTCTGTAAGTGTACAATTACACAAAATTGGCAGAGCATTAGATTCGCGGTGGGTTTCGAGCAGCTTTAGGTCAGTTCCTGCAGTATGGGATTCGTATGTATCATTGATGACTTTTTTCGAAGCTGCTGCCAATGATGGTGCTAGATCACTGAATGAAAGGAAAAGAATTACACGGTATGTTATTACGCATGGAATCAATAGAGTTTTTGAAGGATCTAGTTCTGATGTATAATGTGCTGGAAGAGTTGGCAAATTTGTCTTTGAAGCTGCAGGAGAGAAAGTTACTGTAACCCGCGCTGATAAATTAATCAGAAGAACCATCAGAGTTATTGAAACATTTAAAGAAAATCCAGGACAAAAAGAAAAAGAGGCAATGAAAGCTTCAGAAAGCATGACTTACTCAGGACTTTGCTTAAAATGTAACAAGAAAATAGTTTGCATAAACAGACTGCAGTTCCTTACAAGTATTATCAACAATCTCAGTGCTTGTTGTTTCACCACTGTTGCTTCATTTCGTCGCCAAACTGAAAGTAAGACAGGTGCAAATGAATGTGAATTGTACAAGAAACTGCTGGTGGATTTTGAAGTTCTAAGTCCTGACAAATGGCCGGAAGCCTGTGAAAATAATCTGAGGTACGGTGAAGAGAGTGTAATGAGAATGTGTTCACAATTTCGTCTCCCTAATGTAAGCTTAGAATGGTTTTAGGGAATACTTAGACGAAGGCGAAAAGAAAGTTCCGAACACCCTGCTCCCCTTAACAAGTGCAGTTCAGTCAATACCATGCAGCACAGCTGAGTGTGAACCTGGATTCAGTGCAATGAACATAATTGTAAATAAACTTAGAACAAAACTACGATACAGAAGGTTTCATGTGCGATGTTTATAAAACTGAATAGACCACCACTTTCTAAATGGAACACCTGCCCCTACATTACTTCTTGGTTACTGCACCACCGTTCAGCGAATGACACCAGAACTCGCCAGTGTGCGGACGACGAAGAGGAGGAGAGGGGAACATGGAAACTCTTCTGATAGGTGAGTAAAGATTCAATTTGTTATGCAGTCATACTGAAACGTGTACTGAGTTATTTTTTCTTTTTCTTTTTTTACACTAACACGTTTACATAATGCTTTATATTTAACCCTTGATTTGTCCTCTATTTCAAAGATTTTAATATGCACGTTGCATATCAGAATATTATTTTATTTATATAACAAATTGGAATTCGGCATTTGCTGCATTATGGGAGAAATTGGAAAGTTACGATAACATTTATTCAACTTATGGAAATCGAATATGCGCCACTCTATTCTCGAATGTCTCGAAACAGACGCGTTAGTGACACGAAGAAAACACCGAAGGGAGGGGACCGCCCTGGTACTATTTATTTTACCACTACACCCCTGTGGACCTCCCAGAATTACGAGGTTTCGAAGTTCTAATATTGGCATCATAGCCTACTTCCGAACTCGCTTAATAAACACTGACCAAAGCTACTGTATCACACCGGCTGGCTTATTTGAATACTATTGCGTATATGTGTTGCAAGAAGTCACAATGGAGAACGAGGTTTTCTTCGTAATTCGCCTTAGCAGCCGCTGTTTCTAGCTGAAACATTCTTCCACCCTTCTAGCAATAAATTTACATTAATAGTAAAACGTTAGACAGTTCTTGTACTTCCATCCTGATTGTAGTAGTAGTTGGTAAAAGAGATGAATTGCTTTCGGGTGGTGGTAAGAGAACTTGGTTAGTAAATGGACGCATAAGTCAAAACCAACGGCTTCTTATATGTATATCTGTGTGTGTGTGTGTGTGTGTGTGTGTGTGTGTAGAATATAATCTACGTCTCGCAAAACTGAAGGAGAAACTTGTGATGTTTGTAGCCATGAGGCAGAAATGTTTAGTAAAAAGACGGTTTCATTTTGTTGGCGCCTTGGGTTATGCATCACAGATTCTCATGAGAGGAGAAAGAAAACTAGGTGTCAGATAACGAAATGACACTCCTCCAACTAAACGTATCCCATTGGCATCAGGGGCGGAGCGAGGAAGATGATGGCAGGGCCGCAAGGTCTGAGAAAGGCACTTTGCGATAAAGGCTTCTCAGAATTTATTGGCTGCCCGTTCTCTGAAGTCCGCTTTTTTTTCTCTGTTTTAGAGAATAAGGGAAGAAAGTAAACGTCTACAAAGGCAGCGAAGTGTAAATGAAGAGCTGGACTATTTCCACCTTTTACATCAACCGGAATGTACACGTTTGTGTTTGTGAAGAAGGATATATATAAAATGAAGAAGAAGAACGAGAAAGAATTCTGACAGATAATTTTAACATTTCTATTCTTTTTCTGCTTCAGCCCAAATCTGTCTGAAAATGTTACTTTCTACGCCAGTGGTAGATAGAACTATCCAAAATCTTGTTCACTATCACATCCAAAAGTCTCCAAGCATAGTTTTTAGTGTGACAGCTGCATTAAAACCATTCATTGTTCAGTTTGCTTTTACTGGAAGATTTACTTTCCCCTGGCTCATACTTTGCCTCCACTAAAGACGAAAAATTTTGAAGTTTCTTTCTAGGGTAAAAGTGTCCGATATACTACTAGAGTCCCGACCATTACGGAGGGGATGCGTAGAAAGGTGAAGTCGGACATTCCGCTCATTGGTTGTCTTCGTTCATTGTGTAAGGTGGTGCATAATGATTACCGCTAGTGGTTGTGTTTCTAACCACCACCAACTGACAAAATATTGAGTGCCATTTCGTATGCGAATGTGAAGGTTTGCAACTACCAGAAAGTGATGTGCCTAAAGTAAAAACAACCTTTTTATATAGAGCAAGTGAAATACTACCCTTCACTACCTGCTGCTTTCAGCATGTACCAGCGTAAGGTAACGGATAAATACAAATAAATCCATCCGTTAAGATTGTTCTGAAGTAAATACTCCAGAACTCGTAATTTTTTTTGTAATTATTAATTATTCAAATTATGAATTGTGATATTTATTTTTGAACATTATGTATGTAAATTTCATCTGTATATATATAGAATGAGAAAAACCTGGCCAGGTACTTAGGTAATAAGAATTAAGAATTCAGGTAATTAGGAAATAAGATCATGTATTTAGATTTAAGGATATGTAACATTTTTAATATCTCTGTATGTAACTGTATGTATGTATGCAGTTTCTATCACTGTACATTTCAGCTCTAGAGGAACTCTTGCTGGGAGTTTTTTTTTTCTTTCCTCCAGCACATATATTCTTTCTTTCTTTTTTTTTTTTTGCTTAAGAGAAAGTCCAAGTAAAGAAGACAGTCGTCGCTGTTGGTATTGTTGCGTTCCCTCATCTTCCATGTTCAGTTTTTTTTTGCTGTCGGAAAGACTTTTAGTTCCTCTCCTCTTTACCCATTACGTCCGGCGAAAAATTGACCAAGCAGGGTCTTTGTTGAGAGCCAGGAATGGGAGAAATCGACGCTCATATATATACGCATCGTGAGTTCCCACGGTGGTCAGTCTAACAGTCAGTCGAACGTGGTCGGTCAGTCAGTCCGTCGTCTCTGATTATTGAACTTGGAGCAGATCACTTCCATGTCGCGGCCCTGAGAGGGAATCACTCTGGAAGCCTCCAGATGAGCCAGGAGCGAGAGATGTCTTCAGTACAGCTAGCGGTCTGGGTAGATATAAATGCGTACTGAGATGTATAATTTAAGCTTTTGGAAGGGCTCACAAGTTCGAAAGTTTTTATTCCCCGAA
>JAGDQP010000864.1:0-60239 GCA_022664845.1 Lepisma saccharinum
CTAATTGGCGCAGTAATGGCAGCTTCTGGTACTACTTCGCAGCAATCTTTTGAAAGATTCGATTCCGAAACTATGAATATAACAGTGTATATGGAACAGTTCAGTACCTTTTGCGAAATGTGAAACATTCCATCGGAAAATAAATTATGTTCTTCATTTCCTCGATTGGGCATGAACAGTATTCGATACTAACAAGAGAAGTTGGGGAAGTGGTACGCGGGGATCTGCATGTATTATATATTGTTGGAAAGGTCACACTGAGTACACGTTACATGTGAAATATCTCACTTGAATGGGGACTGTAGGGGCGTGGCGACCATTTGAAGATCCGAACAATGCATGCCCCGAAACACCAGAAAACGTGGACTAAATCGTAAGCTGTGTTTCAATGTGTATGAGACTTGGTATGTATAGATTTAAAAGGTGGCTGAGTACGAATCTGACACCACATTTGTCAAATTCAAAATGGCTGATTCAACATGGCGGACACAAATTACAAGAAAAAACAATATATGGATCTGAAATTGGGTATATAGCGAAATTCGACGTACTCTAATTATGAATCTGATACCAAAATTTTAAAATTCAAAATGGCGGATCCATTACTTCCCAATCACCAGAACCTTGTCATTCGATGCTCGCAATCCGGCAAGTTAAAGAAGGAAGTGGTGGGTGATTTCTTCCGTAATGTCCTCAAACCTAACGTACAGAAGTTTCCAGCAAAGAAGGCCGTTGTGATTGCCGACGCCTGGAGTGCTCAGAAGTCAGACACTCTACCAAGATGAGTGTTGCGATTATATTACAAATCCTTTAACCAGGTTCCACTGCTTTCATGCAATCACTGGATGTGTTTTGCTTCCATCAGTGGAAAGATTTTATGAAACGGTTCACTGAACATGCCTTCCTTACAGGAAACGAAGCACTGCTGCACAGGTGTTACAATGTCTTGAAAATTCATAGCTTCATTTTGAACCGATTTCAATTGACACTGTATCGCCCCTTGCTTAGGTACGCCTGGTACAAAGCGGGTTTTGATGTACCATATGTTCCATTTCAAGGTGTAAAGACATAAATTTTTCTTTCGACGAGCCCATTTGCCAGAACTGCAAGCAGAAAGAATCCTGCATTGCATGTTCTTATGTATTTTGTCGTAAAAGCCTGTGTTACCTGTTTCTTTGACCTGTACCATTATCATTAGTCATTATACACTCTTTTACTCATCCTCTTACACGCACGTAACGCACAGCAGTGCATACCTAGGGGGAGTTCAAAGTGTAAACGGCATCATGTGATACCAGAAAGACAGTTGTGGAAGCAGAACGCATTTTATAATCCAAAACGCGCACTTTTTCACTGCCATTGCAATGGAGTTCGAAACACCACTATACGTGGACAAACGTCATTTTCTAGCTGAAAGCTCTTCTGTATACTACAACAAACTCCCTCTTTATTATCACGTATCAACTGCCCCTACTTGCCCCGTTATGTACTATACGTATTTTTCTACTACATGTGTAATCATCACATATGTCCGTTATGTACATCTTTTTTGCAATTTTTGTCCGCCATTTTGCATTGTACAATTTTGGTATCAGATTAATAATTAGCGACGTCAAATATCGCTATATACCCAATTTCAGATCGCTATATACCCGACGCCTCCACCATGTGAACGGCTGGAAAGAGATGGTGATTGTCTGGGTAAAATGACTTAATAATTTGGTGAATAAAAATAGCGTATTTGTCAGATGGTAGAGACTTAGATTAGGGTTTTGGCGTAGCAATGCTCAGCTATTCTTGAGAA
Organism: Lepisma saccharinum; assembly: GCA_022664845.1. Taxonomy (NCBI): domain Eukaryota; kingdom Metazoa; phylum Arthropoda; class Insecta; order Zygentoma; family Lepismatidae; genus Lepisma; species Lepisma saccharinum. Next base: position 1,805 of record JAGDQP010000864.1, read on the forward strand.
CTGCTGGGCTACGAAAGGGTTTCTTACCGGTGTAATTAATCGTAACTTGATTACATTTTAACACGCCACATTTACTGACGATGGACAGAGTGAACTGATTTTACCGGAGTTATTTAACTTTGAGCAAATATTATTCGGGAGGTGACACTTTGATAACCTAGCCTATGTCAGACGCTTGGAATCACAATATAAAACAGATCCCCCATTCATACCTAGAAATTCGTTGAAGTTAGAAGTCCAATAAGAATACTTTTAGAACAGCCTCTGAATTTTCACAGCAAAAAGAATAAGATGTCCAAAAAATAATTTAAAAGAAAGTATCTTCCTTCTTGAGAAGTCTGGGATAGCTCCTCCTGACGCTCTGGCTTCTGATGTCGGACTGGCGGGTGCTGCTATCGGACTGAAGGGCTCTTGCTGTCGAACTGAAGGGGCCAGATGATGGCTGATCGGTCTTATATAGTGATTCGTGTTTGTTCCGGGATTCCTGTAAATGTGTATGTGTGGTGAGGTCTGACTTGGCTTTCCGCTGAACTTTATGTAGGTCGAAAGGTGACGTTCCCGGCATAAGGAGTATAGCTATTTGCTCGAAGGTGTGTAACTTCTCAATTGACGTCATAGATTGCATTATATTGCATCAGTGTTCGTTGGCGTTACTCTGTTCATCCTTGTTGAAACATGGCGGCGGTTTTATTTCCATTTCACAAAACAATTTACAAGAAAAATATAAAAAAATACTAAATCCTAGTTTTTCCAATCATTTTGAATTTTATGATTAAATTTAATTTTACCCATTGCTCGAGGAGTTAACAATATCTTGTTTTTTGTAATTTGTGTCCGCTATGTTGGATCCGCCATTTTGAATTTTACAAATGTGATGTCAGATTCGTACTCAGCCACCTTTTAAATCTATATATACCAGGTCTCATACACATTGAAACAGCTTCCTATTTTGTCCACGTTTTCTGTTATTTCGGGGCGTGCATTGTTCGAATCTTCAAATGGTCGTCACGCCCCCTACAGGCCCCATTCAAGCGAGATATTTCACATGTAACGTGTACTCGGTGTGACCTTTCCAACGATATATAACACATGCAGGTCCCCGCGTATCGCTTCCCCGACTTTCCTTGTAAGATACCTATTTGCTCCACAGTCAGCAAAATAACAAACCTTTGACATTTTGTCTGCTTGAAAGGTACCGCTTTCATTCTTTGAAGCAATCTGAATTCCAGCCATCAAAGGAATTCTTAATGAATCTTAAAAGACAGGCAAATAAATACATGTTTGGTGAAAGCACAGACGATATGATTAGGGATCAGGTGGTTGTTGGAGTACATGATGAGGGCACTCGAAGACGACTCTTAGCTAACCAAAGAGGTAGACGTCCTCCAAATCGAAAAGCAAGTTGAGCGTGATGCTAAATATTTCGATCGCAAACAAGGCAATATTAATGATTGTTTCCAGCTCAAGACAAGCCCCACATCTAATTTCAGAAAACAGAACGCTAATCAGTACCAAACCTAAAAAGAAAACTTGCTTCAGATGTGGTTTGACACACGTGGATTATAATAAGTGTCCAGCTAAGACCTCCCCTTGCAGGACCTGTAACCGCATTGGCCACTGGTCTAGGGTCTGCCGATCGGAAGATAAATATTTTAGACATGACCAACAACCAAATCAAGATCAATCTGAAAATATCAAACAACCGTTACCTGATATCACATCAGTATTTGTTGAAGATTGCCTTACTTTGATTTCTCAGGATGTAGAAAATGAAAGCGATCTTGTCACTATAGAACCAACAATCAAAGAAAACAAGGTTAAATGTACGATTCAGACAGGTGTCGCTTTCAATCTGATATCCCTTTCTATGCTAGCCATGTTAAATTTGATTAGCTTGTTTAAGCCTTTTTCATCTAAGATAACTGATTAACTCAACTAGCTTAGACATGATTGGTACAGTCAATGTTGCCCTAACCGTCCAGTTACACCGCTAGAGATCCCTTTACTATGATTGGAAGGAACGGTTTGAATAAATTAACACCTAATTAGTCTAATGTGTTCAAATTAACACCTAATTGGTCTAATGTGTTCTTTAAACAGGTGAAAGATGTACAAACGGAAACTGTTGAATCATTCCAAGAATCCATCTGAACAGAGGTATCAGTTAGTTAATTAGAAAATCACGAATTACAACAATAAGCAGATTTAAATGTGAGCCAGTTCAAAGAGTTTGATAAGCAGTTATTTTCTTTGAAAGACGGACAGAAACAAATCTTGCTATATGATTTCTTCTTTTTCTAAAACTTTTGATAAATTAATAGAGAAACTGAACCTAATCGAAAGCATAGTAACTTCATTTACTACAGAAAATTCTGAACTCCGTCTGTCTGCCCGTAATAACGTTTCTATAGTTGATGCTCAAACGTCTCTTACTAAGAAAGTAGAATTAAAATATGCTACAGATTGTCCACTTGAATTCTCTGTTAACGAACAAGTTCAAATTAAGCCACAACGTACAGCGAAAAATTGTAAGAAAAAACGTAAAGGTACTAATTCTGAAGCTAATTTAGATCAGGTTGAAAGTGATGATGAACTTGTAATCCGCCAGTGGGTAAATGACCAAGGATACGCATATAAAATAGTCAACCTCAGTTTTGACAAACAAAAGGTTAATTTACAACTATTTGTTGATGAGGTTAAAATTGCAGACGCTTTAAGTCTTTTAAAACTAATGTGATGGTTAACGTTGAATTAAATTTGGTTGAATTAGTTACGACGACACGGCGATGCAATGGATTAGATGATTTTGTGTTAATGCGATTTGTTTGGTGTACTCCTACTTTATTTATGTGGCAGCTTTATTAAGTAATATCTGATTACATACAGTAAATGAAAAGTTGATTAACCAGTAAATGAAAGGTTGATTAATGACATTTTAACGCTATTGGGTGCTTAAATAAATTATATCGATTCTCGTATTTCTAATCATGGTAATTACAACTAAAGCCAATTGGAACTATGTTGTTGAATATGAACATTGTTGGGTAATATGTTATGTCCTTTCTATTATATTACAATGATGGTAATTACGAGTGAAGTCTATGGTACGTTGATCATTAAAATGAATTGGGATTTAATGGTTAATATATGGTAAACGTCAGCTTTTTATTGGGATTTGGATCATAAACTTTTTTTTAAGGTTTCGTAACAAGATTAATCACTTCTATGTTAAATGCTAGTCATGCGGTAAACTTTATTCATGGCGCCAAATCTGCGTAATACGATGGATGGTCTAATGTGGTATATTTGAAAAGGTGAAGTTTATGGAACTGATGATGTAATATGTGTAAGATGTGATTGTCTCTTTAGTGTCAGACACCTACATTTTTCGTTCTGGCAGGAAGGTGGGGTGAATGCTATAATGTGGAATAATGAACTATGTGATGTCATATGGAAGTTTCTCGAAATGTTGTATCGTTTAATCAACACAGTTTTAAAATAGTACTGTGGTATGAGGCAAGAAGCTACAACTCACGAATGTTTCACTCCGGAACAAAAGTTATAGCAACGAAATCATACTCTCAGTGTATTTGTACCATTACAAAGAGCTCCAATAACTAAAACGATACCAGGAAAACTTAAGCATACGTTGCATGAATCAATCGAAATTATCTAAATTACAAAAACCAAAGCACTGCATTTAAGACATTTTGAACAGCTTTACAAAGATATGTGCTATAATGTGGAATAATGAACTTTGTGATGTCATATGAGAGTTTCTCGAAATGGTTGATGCAATCTGTGAACTCTGTAAGTCTTGATGTTCTTTTGATTTGATTTGCATATTGTTAATGATGTGTTTATGTTTCAGCTGGTCGTTTATATATCGTTGACATTGTAACGTCCCGAACCGATTGTTTAATACGTCTGGTTTAGTTGAACACGTAACAGAAGGTTACGAATAGAAGGATACAAGTCGAGCTGCTATTAAGATTGGAGCCATAATCAGTTGAGTATGTTTTATATGTCAATATGTGCTATTTTGTATAATGTTTACTGCAAGTGTCCTGTTGCGATTCTGGTACTCGAAGCTGAGAACTAACGTTCCTTTATGGATGTCACTTGGTTAAATGTTAATTATTGATTCAATAAAAGTTGCAGTATCTGGAAAAACGTTTCCTGAACTTTGATCTTTTACAGTGTAGATGCTACGAGCTGATACTTATCAACCTAGTCTAACATTGAATAATCTTGCTTATTTATATATACCTATACAATATACACTAATTGGCGCAGTAATGGCAGCTTCTGGTACTACTTCGCAGCAATCGTTTGAAAGATTCGATTCCGAAACTATGAATATAACAGTGTATATGGAACAGTTCAGTACCTTTTGCGAATTACCTTTCAGTACCTTTTGGTATGTAATCCAAAATCTTTTATATAGCCGAAATTTGGTGTGTGGCTTCTTATAGTTATATAATGGAAAGGCCTTATATATTATCGCAATATATGGTAATAAGTATCATCTTTCGATGTTTGAGTTAACCTCAGATTATTATAATTTTATTGTCAGTTTTATTCGATGCTCTGTTGTTGTTGGGTTTTTTTTTTCCTGCTTTTTTGAAATCGTATTTGCGCTGGGAATTTTGGTCACAACAAACAGGAGGGTGAAGTATATCGTTGTGTTAGGGTTTTATTTACATGTCAGAAGTAACATGAGAAAAGAAAGACAACAAACCGTGTTCATTTCGCTCCTAATATTGGAACATGTGGGCAAATATATTTTCACACATTCTTTTGCTCTGTTTGGGAAAAACAAGAGAGATCCCGTCTCAACTGGTCATATTTCTATTCTTCCTCTACACAGAGGTCTGTTGTGTGTCTCTCCGTGCACCCATGGCATTTACAAAATACCAGCCCTGGTTCATTACATTTTCAGCTAGCTGGAAAAATTTGATTAGCGTCTTTGCGTGTTTGTCCAAGTCTGATGTTGTCAAGTTGTGGATGTACGAAAATTATTTGGCCTATAAATCTTCCCTACAGGTCCATATTGGTTAAAGAACAACTGCTTCGTCACCCAGTAAAACTGTAAAATTAAGCAAAAGTACGCCAACAGTATATCATCGTTGCCAATATAACGATGTTTACACTGGCATCTACGTCAAGTTCGTACTCCGCGAACGTTTCTTTCTTTTTGAAGGTGGTGAATTCTTTTGAAACAGACCACTCAAGATGTTTTCCTACAAGTCCGAGCATAGGGGGAAGTAAGGAGGAACGCCGGGAAGAAATGAGAACAGACGTTTCAATACTGATCTTGTTGCTAACTCCAATAACTATTACGTTGATTGTATAACATGTAGTACTTTTGTTTGTTTTCCCTTTGGTAAATCTGACAATATTATCCTCACGACACATTACATAGTACGGTACCGTGGTAATATTGTGTGACGTGTCACATTGGGATTACGGGGTACCACATAGTCTTTTGTGGGAATAACAATATAAAATCATAAGATTAGATAGCAACATTGCCTCGAAGCCAGGTCAGGTAGAAGTCCGTCAAGCCTCGCCAACTCCACGAAATATTGGAAACTAGGCCGTTGATCTCAACAGCTGCAAGGTCAGGCAGTTCTTGACACTTCCAGCTCCCAACAGAGAAACAGCTATGGATGGTATCGAGACGAGACGACACTGGCATGTCTCGTTCTCGTCTCGAATTTTTGAAGACAGTCTTGGTGTTGGTCTTTGTTTCGTCTCGAACAGAAAAATTCCGGTCTAGTCTCGAGAGTCTCGAAAGACGATAGACTTTAAAAAGTTGCAGTCTTTTGACTCATTTGAAATGGGTACGCAGGTTTTCCGATTTCAGTACAAGAACAAGAATATTAATATGATATTAACGTAGTTACACTGTTAGTTTGGGGTTTAGATTAGAAATAATACTCTGAAATGGAGGGAGAAACAATACGATTTTATAATAATAGAGAAGCTTTAATTAGCTAATATAGAATAACAATAAATGAGATAGACGATAATATGTCTGTTATGGAAACGAATCCATGTTATAGGACAAATGCAAAATGGGTATACGTAACACTAAACTTTTCCTATTTCTAAATTATATTTACATTGAATGAATAACTGTTGCGTTAAGAATTTAAAAAAATACATTTTAGTTTAAATTTTCAACCAGAGACATTTATTGAAATAAATGTAGTACAGTATGTGACAAAAATTCTAGTTATCGCCAACTCTTGTAAAGGAAACAATCGCATGCAAAGAAAATGAAAATACCATTTACCGAACTCCACACGAATTAATTCGTTTACAATACTGCCCTTGGCTGATTAAAAAAGCAATTAACAACATATTCATAGGTATGGGTTACAGCTTCTGTTGAGGCGAAAAGAATAAATTGATCTTGTTGTTGGTGACATCTATTGTCAAATGTAATAAGTATATGAAGGGCAGCATTACTGCTGATATCTAGTCTTCTCGCAGTATGATCGTCTTTTGTTTAGAAGTTTTAGTTCGGAGGACAATATGGCTGAGATCAGTCAGAAGCATAATTCAAGTTGCAGTTAATGGTTTTTTTGTGTACTAAAAGTATTCTTATTTTCGTTCTTCTTATCACACATATGATTTTAAATGTATGGGACTCAATGTTTTCGTGTCTTTCACTGCGACAACCCGATCTCTGCTAATTAAAAAAATTAACAGGTTATGGGCCCAATCTGAAAGTCCATGTGCGAGATCGCAGCAGTCCAAGTTTGGAGGAAATCGTAAATTGGTGGTAGGAAGAAGAAGTAGAAGAGAAGAGAATTTTAGTTTGTAAGGAAGAGGAGGAAGGTGAAGTATTCATCGCAGGTTCCAGAGTACAGATAAGAAGATTCAGTTTGAAGAGAAGTTTCGAATTCTTCTAGTGAATCCGTGCCGGACTTTTCCTCTCGCGTGTGCAGAAACAGCAACATGGCCGAACTCAAGGTGAAAATTGATAAATAAACTCAGTGGACCCGAAACATGGAACAAGTGGAAGTGAGAACTCAAAATGATGTTTACCCAATATAATTTAACGAAATATATAGACGGTACGTGTCCCTGTCCTGAATTGAAAAGTGACAGTAGTGAAATTGAAAGACAAAGGTATGCAGAATGGTGTCGGGAAAATGCTAAAGCTGCGTCGTTAATCGCGAGTGCATAACACCACATGTGGCGAATTATGTTTTAACATACACTAATGCAAAAGACATCTGGGACAAGTTAGTTAGTGTTTACGAACAATCAAGTGTCCAAAGGTTAAGTCTTCTAATGTCAGAATTCTTTAACATAAGGCGGGAACCGCACGTTTCAATTGCCGCCTAGGCAGCAAAAGTGGAAAAGTTATTTGCTGATATGAACGTCGAGTTACGCGCGCGCGGTTCGCATGACATTCCAGTTGAGTTGTTACACGGACAGCTGTTATCTACTGTGGGTTCCGAATTTCAAGAATTTATAAACGTGTGGGGGGCTATGGACGAAAGTAAAAGAACCACACAGTGTTTAGTGGAAAAACTTTGCACAATAGAGAAACGCTTACAAAGTAATGATGCAAGTTCGGACTTAAATGCTTTTGCCGCCAGAACTCAAAACGGGACTAAAAACGCGCCAAAAGTGAAACCGGTATCGAATGAGAATTTGGTAGAAAACCGTACTAAATCAAAAATGGACTCCATACAGTGTTACAAGTGTGGTATGTATGGGCATTATAAGTCTCAATGTTTAAGCAAGAAAAATGTTAAATTCAAAAGTAATTCAAAGACCACTGATTCAATGCAGGCAGATACTGTAAACAAAAGTTCAGCACTCACAGCCTCAAATAAGTGTGACAGTACAGATGAGTTTATTTGTGATTCGGGTGCTAGTTGGCATATGACGAAAAATAAACATTATTTTGTCACATACGAACCTTTTGAGAAGCCTATTGCAGTTACGATAGCTTACAATAAGAAAATATCCGCGTTGGGGTCCGGTCGGGTTAACCTCAAAGCGTATGTGAATGGAAAATGGAGAGATGCACATATGAATAATGTATGGTATGTACCGGCATTGGCAAGGAACTTGTTCTCAGTGCACAGCGCAGTAAAACAGAAAAATCAAGTCTGCATTAAACGTGATAGTGTCGTGATTCGGAAAGACAATCGTATCGTAGCCACGCTTACGTGATGAACTTTCGTGTCGTGAAGCCTTTGAATCCAGCTATTGTAAATATAGCAACTTCAGAAACCAGCTTGCAGTTATGGCATGAGAGACTGGGGCATCAAAATAAACGGCATGTAAAGCAATGTTGCAAAGCATGAATATACCAGTGAACTCGTCAGAGAAAGATGATTGTTGTGATGCTTGTGCGTTAGGTAAATCACACAGAAAATCATATAAACCGCGAATGGACAGACCAAACGTTGTCGGCGAAGTAATAAACGTTGATGTAAATGGACCCATGACTCAATCTTCGTGCAACGGCGAAAGATATTTTGTGTGTTTTAAAGATGATTTTAGTAAATTCAGAAGAATTTTCTACATTAAACACAAAAGTGAGGTCAGTGCATGTCTAGAGATATTTCTCAATGAAGCAGAAAATGCTGGTCATACAATTAAATACTTGCGTTGTGACGGTGGAACAGAATTCAATAACAGTGAAGTGAAAAACACAGTTCAAGAGAAAGGCATTTCTCTGGTTATATCTGCTCCACATTCTTCAGAACAAAACGGGAGTGCGGAAAGGGAAAATCAAACTATTGTTGAACTTGCTAGATCAGTGTTATCGTGTAGCGGATTGAGTAAAAGGTTATGGCCGCTAGCCTGTGATACTGCTGTTTATTTGTTAAATTACACGGGATCGACTCCTATCGCAGGTAAATCACCGAGTAAATTATGGAACAGTACTAAGTTACATAATCTTAAGCATCTAAAAGTGTTCGGAACAAAATGTTTTGTACACATTCCTAAACAATTTAGGAAGAAGTTCGACAATAAAAGTGTCTTTGTTATATGGTTGGATACTTGAACCAGTACGATGGATATAAAGTGTACGTGCCTTCTGTACATAAAGTGGTAAAATCCAATGACGTGTTGTTTAAAGCAGAACAGTTGAGTGATGTCCAGACCGTAGAGAAAGAAAACCAACACACGAACACAGAAGTACAAATGCTGCTTCCGAAGGAGGAAGAGAAACCAATCCCTAGTGCAAGTGACCTTGACGGTGAAGTTCCACGTAAAGGCAGCAGCGAAGGTCAGGCAAATGCGTCAACAGACAATATTTCATCCCAGCGACCACAAAGAGAAAATAAACAGCCCAACTGGATGACAAGTGGTGAGTTTCTCATTGGTGTTGCTTATTCCGCGTTAAGTAGCGCCGATGATCCTGTTACATTTGAGCAAGCAATTAATTCGGAAAATAAATCTTAATGGATTTCTGCTATGAAAGAAGAAATAGAAGCATTAAATGAAAATAAAACTTGGGAATCAGTTGAATGTCCTAACAATGTGAAATTAATTGACAATCGGTGGGTTTATCACACAAAATTACATTAAAAAAAAGGAACATTAAACTATGGTATCTTATACAAGAGAAGTAAGGAAGAAGATTCAACTTTGTGTGGATACAGTGACGCAGATTATGCTGGTGATGTGAAAACCAGGAGATCTGCCAGTGGTGTATTAATTATGTTTTCTGGTGCAGCGATTTCATGGAAAAGCAAACTTCAATCAACTGTGGCATTATCGACAACTGAAGCTGAATTTGTGTCAGCGTCGGAAACGGTGAAGGAAATTTTGTGGCTGTCAAGATTGTTGAGTGAATTAAGTGCAATCAAAAAAGATGATATACATGTGATTACGGTAGATAACATTAGTGCTATTAAGCTCGCGAAAAATCTCGAGTTTCACAAGAGAAGTAAACATACTGAAATCAAGCAGTGTTTTGTGCGTCAGCGTTGTGAAGAAAAGAAATTGCAAGTGCTATATGTTGAATCTAAGAAACAAATTGTTGATATATTAACAAAGCCTCTTGAAAATCTAGATTTACCATGCTCCGTCACAGTATGGGGGTTTGTGTGTAAATATATATATATATATATATATATATATATATATGAGAGAGGAGGAGGTAGCATAAATTTATTCTTTTGGAGGAAGTGTTGAGGCGAAAAGAATAAATTGATCTTGTTGTTGGTGACATCTATTGTCAAATGTAATAAGTATATGAAGGGCAGCATTACTGCTGATATATAGTCTTCTCGCAGTATGATCGTCTTTTGTTTAGAAGTTTTAGTTCGGAAGACAATATGGCTGAGATCAGTCAGAAACATAATTCAAGTTGCAGTTAATGATTTTTTTGTGTACTAAAAGTATTCTTGTTTTCGTTCTTCTTATCACACATATGATTTTAAATGTATGGGACTCAATGTTCTTGTGTCTTTCACTGCGACAACCCGATCTCTGCTAATTAAAGAATTAACAGCTTCACCATACATTAAAGCAAAAGGAATGTGTGAAGTGTGTTCCCGGTTGTCGCAATTTTCAAATAACCGTGTATTGCGAATCTTATAAACTGACGTAAGCACATTCGTATTTTAAATAAGCCGTCTTATCAGATTAGAATGTCATTCTAACAATTCTAACAAAGCATAACTTAATAGATAAAGAAAAATTAACGTTACTGTATCTAAGGCATACTATGTACACTCTTATGCCCCTCTATGTCCTTCTGTTGACAACTTTCAAATCAGGAACAACGGCTACGAAGATAGTTGAGGTGTCGTTGAAAAGATATCCTCGAGACGAGTTCAGCCCCGTATAAATCATCCAGGTTGGATAAGGGCATTGGTAAGTACGGAGATGAGGGTATCACCTCTATCTATAGTAACTTTCAACTAAGGAACTACTAGGACTATGAATGGGTTTGAGCTGTCGCTGATAAGGTATCAACGAGACGAGTTCAAATCCGTATAAGTCATTTAGACTGAATGAGTGGGTTCCGAGAAATCAGGTATCCATTTCCTCCTAGTAATTTCCAACTCAGGAACTACTAGGACCACAAAGGAAGTTGTAGCTGAGATGTCGTTAAAAAGGTCTGGGTGAGACGAGTTCGAGCCTTAGTAGGTCATCCAAATACAGTAGGACGCCCGGTGCTGAAGATTGGCGGTAAAAGGCCCACAGTCCGGCGACTGAACTCCGACTTACTTGTTTCCTTATACGTAGAAAGTATTTTTTGTAAAGCACGTTAGATCATCTCCATTTAGTACCGGTTAGTATTACAAAAATCTTTCCACATTTAAAAAAAAAATAGTAAATGGTGTAAAAAAATGACCTATATTTGAATTTAGACAGTTTGACTCCATGACGTATGCTTCACAGTCTTTACGGGATCATTCTAGGAGAGGCTGATATAAGAGTGTCAACACAAGTAAAAGATAAGATGTTAAATAAAATTTAACACAAAGAGAATAATTGTCACAAGACTCCTTCTATTATAAAACATCATAAACAAAAGCATTAAATTAATATTATCGGCATTCATGAAAAAAGCTTTTAGTCTCGATTAAGACGGGAGTCTCGAGAGGCAAGTCTCGGTCTTGCTCTCGTCTCGATCCATAATGTCTCGGTCTCCATACCATGCCTAGAAACAGCTCTGAAATTCTATACGGCTAATGATGAGGAAAATTTTAATAAACTTGTCCCATTCCCTCTACCCTCAAGAGAGGTTCGGTTGTTAATTTCAGCAGACGTTTCACGGGTGACACATTTTCTGTTCTCTCTCTCTCTCTCTCTCTCTCTTTCTCTCTTCTTTCTAAGCAGAAAGAGTGACCAACCGTGGGCAAACTACACAAACACCCTAAGAGGCCAGTATTTCAGGGCATAAATACATTCACACAGACACGTAGGCAGGGGGACACAGGGTTGTCATATTTAAAAACCCCGAATTAACACTTGAAATCTATTTTGTAATAAATGATCAATTTACTTAGACAGTTTCTAAATATTGTACATTCAGTCTGACCCCTAATAATTCCAACTTGTGATAAAATGGATACAGTAGTTGCACAGTAAGGTGTGTTCAAACTTTGTTAAATCCTTTTGGTAATTTTGACAATGCATGCAGCGGTCTGCTGCATTGGAATACCATTATGTTTCTTCTTCTTCTTGTTTGTCTTGTAGAGGGGGGAAAATAAATGATGATGTGAGGAAACAGCAAATACCAGCTAGCCAGAGTGTTTCATGCAATTTATCAGTCACCGGGATTTTGGTACAGTATATGGGAAGCAGGCAGAGAGCAGTAATTGGGATTGTGGAAACTTATAACTTGTGACCTTTGTGTTATGTTTACACCAACAAAACTAGGGCCAGCAGACGAAAAAAACGTGACCTCTGAGGGTTGCTCTGGATTTCACGTGGGAAACTGGGGACAGAGAAATATAGTTCCTTTATTTTTTTCTCACTTTCTCTGTTTCTTTCCTCTCCGGTGTGGGACGAAATTCCACTGTTAAAGTAAATCTAGTTTATTAACCCATTTGATATACGGAAAACTAAAGGATTGGATACATATTTCATATAGTTGCCACAATTAATTTGGCAATGGATTAATTTGTCAGCGTTAGAAGTAATTTGCATTTGAATTGCTGAACGGCAACGAGCAAATATCGTTATAGTGCCCTAACCGAAGTCATAACATGATCACGTCATATCTTGTCGTATTTTTTTTTTTTTTTTTTTTCCTGTACCGAAGACGATTTTGGGCATGTTTCAAAATATAGTAAGGAAACCCTACTTTCTCCCGCAGTGAAAGTATGGTGGTTCTGTCACATTCTCGGAAAACAATGCGAAGCATTCATGCTTCACCTTGCCCTACAATGTTTAAATATGTTTAGAAATGTTAAATACTATTGAGTAATTACATCGAACTGCAAGAGAGTGGAAATCTTGGCAAATACCTATCGCGACAATACGAACCAGGGATATAACCCGGTCCTGTTGGTACAAGTCACAAAGTTGTAGCATGATGTTGGAGGATCAACTACTTCAAACAGTTTAAGGGGGGGGTCATATTCACGTTTGTTTAATAATAGATAATCAGAAATCTATAAACTGAATTTAACAAGGTGAACCAAAAGTAGTTTGCCATTGTCCATGGTTATGAAAAATTCATACCTCATTAGGGGTCTTCCTGTTGGTATCCACTTAAGGATAGAGGATAGGAGATCTATAGTATGTAACTTAACGATGTGAAGCAAGTGTTTATTTCGATAGGCGGTAAATATCACTATATTACGCCTCAAATAAACTCTCTCATATTTTAATACGGGTTTATATGGAACAAACTTGTTTCTGCAAGTTCTCATGTACCCAGTGTTTAAAGTAAGTCGAAACGGCGTTGTGGTAAGAAATACAGAACAGGAACGGCAAAAATAAATAGGAGTAGAATACAGAACAGAATAAATAGGAACGGCATTCTCGTAATGCTATAGTTCTTTTGTGATTATAGCAAGTTGAGCCTTGTAAGAAAGCAGTGTTTTCTTTATTCAAGATGGCCATATTTTTATAATATCCAAGAATAAATATTTTTTGATCTGAAATTAAATATAGCGTAGCCACGAATCACGTCAAAGAGTAAGAATTAGAAACAGCTTGAGTCTAGTTCTCCTTCCTCACTTTCCGTGTGAAAATGTTTTCCAGAACAATAAGTTAACTTCAGGTTTTGTGAAAAATCTTGTTCGTATATGCGACATTTGAGAAGAAATGAAAAACGTATCGAAGCAATATATCCCTTCCTGAAGCTCGCAGATTCATAGTGATTCAGGATAAGTTTTCACGCTCGTCATCCTCGCAGCGTATTTTACTATGAATCATAGTAACATACACTACCAGGATGACGAGCGTGAAAACTTATCCTGAATCACATTACCAATCTGCTGTCTCTGCCAGTCAGGCTATGCTCTTTAAAGAAGTAATTGATGAGAGAATCACAATAAATCCGAGGACGTTTATTCAAGCTCTAGTAGATGGACTTCAATGAAGAATGTACAGCATGATCGGGACTCGAGCTAGGGCAGAGGTGTTAGTTACTAGTAACAACTTATCGAGATTTTCAGGGTAAAGGCGTGTATATAAATTCTACAAGGAATTGCAATAGTGACTTTTTGGTCAATAACAATACCGTTCCGATAAGAATTCTCATCCACTTCAAACACTACATGTAACTTCCGAAGTAGTTTCGGAATGTTCCAATAGGTAGCACAATTTACGATGTGTGTATTCTGGCAGAGGAGAATTGCTGTTGGAAAGGCCAAAATTCACAGTACGAAGGTTAGCTAACTTGATCATTCGGAAGAACGTAGTAGGTGATTCCACCGCTAGATAGCAGATCAATGCAGGCGTGAATTAGTGTTGAACAGGAAGTTGTGTGCTGTCGGTCGGCACATGAATAGCTGTCTGATACTGTAGCTAACTGGGTTGCAGAACTAGGAACCGAATCTGGAAATTAATTAAATTCCAATGCTTAAAGCAATTTTTTTTCTCTTTCTGTCGCTATTATTATTACATTCATATCAAATATTGATTGCAAATTTCAGAACAATGCTTTTTTTCTCGTTAGATTTTTTTTAATAGTTATTTTTATTACACACATAAGTAATGACGAAAAGATACAAAACTATTGTCTGTGCAAGTAATAAATGATACATTCCAGTGTAAATTCAATAAATCAATTTCAAGGAAAAGCCACAGTTGTCTGAGGAATAAAATACCTTTTAGCGTTTCAATCTCAAATAAATGCACCCAAATGAAACCTATAACAAATAAGGGTAGGACATAGGATAAAACTGTTACACAATTGGGTCTCTAATAAGTGTCCCGTACATCGTAGTAACTTTGTACCAAAACTTTAAGTATTGCCTTGTAAAATTCGTAACTCTTCGCAAAATGTAATATGAAAAATACCTTTCAAAGCTCTGGACAAAGCGAAATCAGTACATTTTTCCATTTTAGATTGTGTGGACAAAGTGACCCCGGTGGGTGGGGTAACTTTGTCCACCTCTATTTTTATTGCAGAATTGAATTCCCTGAACAAAGTTACCCCTAGAATTGTATCTCTGTCCAGGTTCTGAGAATCAGATAACTGTAATAGGGAAAATGAAAAATTCTGTTGTGCGCTTGATTGAAGCAAAACATGAAAAGTCAGTTGGGACTAATGTAAACACCCATTTTGAACTAATGATAGCGCTGGTCACCAGCAGCTGTTGTTCTTCAGCGGACAAGACTGCAGGAGTTCCAGGGCACTTAGTATGATTCCCTTTAAGTTTGCAGGGCAATATTGAGAAAGGGAATATTTCACAGCTGCCTTACACTCTAATAATGCACCACTTGTCACTTCCTCGATGGCTTTTGCAAATGTCCTCTTCGGCTGACCTTTTTTAAGAGTTTGACAGATCTTTCTGCTAATTCCGTGGTATTTCTCTTAAATTCTAGATGGACAACGTTACCCCAACGAGGCTGAAGGAAACGAAAAACAATTGTAGAAAACAAAGTATGCAATATTTTGCAATCACAATTCATGAGCATTGTCCCAGTAACATACCTTACCATAGGAAAAAAAGGCGGGCCAGTAGCTTTCGGAATGTACTAGTTGCCTTAAAAGTACCAAGACCAAATTTTCATGCATTAAGTAGTTACTAAGCAACTATTTATTATTATTATTATTGCTTTGGATCGTACTTAGCAGTGTGTAAACATTCCAGAATGTGTGCAGTTAACTGCTCTGTCTGTGGTAAATAATTCAGATTAATTACTTTAACATTTTATCGCTGTATTGCAATTACCCGAAAAACGCTATTTGCTGGATAAAGTTACCCCGATCTACGGTACCTTTAAATTATGTGTGAAGCTCAGCTCAATGGTTTGATATGTGTTAAAAATAGAAAAGGTCTCAGTGTGAGTTCTAAATGAAAACCATAAAAATGCATTAAAATGATTCATAAATTTCTTGGAAGTCAGATGCAAAAGGGGAAGATGGTGGTGTATTATAAATATTTAACTCACATTAACACGTACATATCAAAATAAATACCACCACAATGATGGGTGGCACAAAGATATAGAATTTTCTTGTTAACTATATTGGTAACCAAAATACAAAGGTAGTAACACTGCTTGACAGTATAGGTACCAGGATCTACTAACTATGATTGGTTCAATATGCAAAGAGGCTACCAGCATGGAGGTTGAATTTGAATTTAATTTTTAAGGCCTTTAGGCAACTTTGGTTCAGGCCGGATGGATCATGATGAGATGCATTGGTGGAATGAAGAACGTGGGAGGAAACGGGAGAATCTTGACGAAAACCACGCACATGGCGTTTGTCCACCACAAAGCCAACATGGCACGAACAGGGATCGATCCGACGACCCCTAGCGCCAGAGGTGAGCGTTCTACCAATTGACCCACTGTATGGAGGTGAAAAGTGCTTAAAATACAATGTATACAGAGAAAACGGGCACAGTGTCTAAAAAATTTTCGGCTTACCGGTTGACGTAAGGCCCACGCTGATATAAAGGGTCTAGTGCGTGCTTAGTATGAAGTTTCAGTGGCGTGGGCTTAAATGCAGAGCAGCCGCATGATGCAGATTGTTCGACATCCAAGTGGTTAACTTATTCTACGGAAAAGAGAATGTGGCTGCAAGCGTCGAGCAAGCTACACCGACTTTCGGGGAACATTCACTAAAAATTCAAACAAAGCAAGTAACTTCAAAATTACGGCTTAAAGACAATGTAAAGTGAAGGTTCTTTTTCGTCAGAGCCACGTTAACTAAAATTTCAACCAAAGCCTTCGGACGCAAGTAACTTCAAAATTACAGCTTAAAGACAATGTAAAGTGAAGAATTTTTTCTTTCATCAACGTCACACTCACCAAGAATTTCAAGTAAATTCCTTTAATTCTCTCTCCAAAGAAAACTTCATTTGAACGTAATAGGCGCAGCAAGACATGAAGACGCCGAGATCACCAGCACGCCAGGAAAGACTTCAGAATCCTACAACATAATCGTAGCACATGTACCTGGTACAAAGGAAACGGGTAATCGTGATTGATTGAATTGTTATTAACGTCCTAAACGAGCTGGTAAGCTACTAAGGACGGGATCTACCGTTTAACGTGGGTTCCGAACCACTTGTGTTCCCACCGGAAATCGAACCCGGGATCCTCGACTACAAGGCAGCGAGCGTTGCTAATCACCCACCGGGAACACAGGGCAATCGTGACTATAAGTTACAATGCAAATATACCGGCATAAAATGTGTACAACTCAATTCTTTTATTTTTATAAATTTGCTCCCTCCATGCAAAATTTAAAGTAAATTTTATAGTTGTGTGTGTCATCTTGTAAGCTTACTCAAAATTAAGTAATACTTGCTGATTCGTTTTCATTTCTGTGTAACTATTTACATAATTGCTTCCTTTGCCTTCTAGCTTATCTTTTAAAACAAGTTCGTATTCATGTAATCATCTGAAATGTAATCAATGTAATGTTTGGCTTCATGATAGCCAAGTGAAACTAAATTTTGTGTTTAACGAAGTTTTGCTTTTCTCTTATATAACTATATTTTTATTTATGAAAGAACAGACCCGGGTGGAAACGGCAGAGGAAAGGAACTAATAGGGTTGGCTGGCGGAGAAAGTGGACAGGCGCTTACAGTGCTGCCAACTTCCCTCCCCACTCACACACACTCTCTCCGTCTCCGTCTGTTGTTTGTGAGTGTGGCAAAATGATCATTCCTTTCAAACGTGTTTTCGAGACAAGATGCACTGTGTGTTATTATTAGTTTCCAGGGAAGTCCGGAATTTCAGGGTTGTGATCGAAAAAAGATAATAAAAGTCCCGAATTTCACTAAAATTGTGCTATATAGTTTAACTTAATATGGACATTTTAAGTAAATTTTATATTTGTTTCACTGTAGTGCCCTTCGGCGTTCATAATTAATGATGAACTAATTAATAATAGCTTAGTTATAATAATTTAAATCATAAGTTATTGCATCTTAAGAAATGTCATAGCAAGTAAGTTATAACGGCTCAGCATCAGTAAATTAAACTAAAATTGGTGCTATTTGTTTAATTTTTAAAGAAATAGTTTTTTAAAAGCTCAAATTTTAGATAAATTTATGCCTGAATATTTTTTTCTACACTCAAACCATTCTCAAAAAAAGACAGGTCTTTAGATCTCGAATAGAATTTTGACAGAAAATATGATCACCCTACCTATAATAGAGCTTATGTTCGCTCTCGTCTTATCTGCCATTTTTCTCTAATTTTGTGTTCGCCGATGTATTTTATAGGTCAGACCTGTGATGGCCGTTGACCGTACATACCAGAACACTTATTACACTTCACTTGCCCACTTTTGGAGCGAGGTATTGGCTCTAAATATAACTGAAATTATGATTCAGCATACGACTAGTGAAACTGAGTGAGAATTTGAAGCTATTTATGGCCTTTTTGCAAGTGTGACTCAGGCCGGATAGTATAGGGTAGGGGATATTAGAAGAAAGTAGGACAATCCCTAATTTGAAGGTACCATCTCGGCAACTGACTGGTGTGTTGATGAAAAGCCATGGAAAACTCTGTCAGGATGGGCGGCCTCTAGGATTGTCCCAGAACCTTCCAATTACTAAGCCAACACTATAACAATTGTGCTACAGCCGTTCGGTGGGTGAAACTGAGAATGCTATTGGGAGCATCAGACAGATTGGTGGATCTCCGAATTTTAAACCAGCAGTCTCCGATGCTGTAAAGCTATAATTGTGTGTGGTGGAGCGGGTAAACAGATTTTTGAAGGTTCTTATATATTTTTAAAAGTATAGACATTTTAAAGCTGGGGAGGAGTGCTCAAGAATTTGGAGGGATGACTGGCAGAATCTCTGAACGAGGAATATTCTGGGAACTCTTCCCCACACAAACGGAGAATATACCTGTTTTGTATGGTCGCACTCCCCTAGTTCCTTTCCGAAGTAATTAGACCTCGGGAAGCTATCTTTTTTCTTCGAATATGTCATAGGCAACTCCATGATATTTATCATGTTAAAAGAGGAAAATGTTCACCCAATGTCCTTCCATTAAAACATGAAACTTTGCTCTTTCATTTTGTCAGAAGAGGGAATGATTTCATTGTTTTCACTTTGCATATTTGAATTCATTAACTTCTTTTAAGTTGCACGTCATTATGCAGTGAAAATTATAAACGTATTTGCTCATTTCCAGTTTGAAAGGAATTGAACTCTATGGGTTTATATCACATTTACATTTATATCATTTATATACATTCCATTTGGCCGGAATAAATCAAAATCGGATTTAAATTAATCTTCTCTTGTAGAATTTTAAACCAGTTTCCTTACTTCCGTAGCAGACTGAACAAAATAGATACACACTATTTACTTTTCGGATTTGCTTTTAAAATATTCATATGCATACCAGGTGTGTAAGTATGAAACCGGAATTTGTGCATAGACGGCGTTAGCTGTCACTGTGGTTACCGTAAAACTGCGTCCTTGGCGCCACTTGCTTGTTTTGACTGCTGATAACGATTTGCAACTCACAACCAGACAAGTTTCATGTCATAGTGTAGTGTTTAATAGCGTTCAACATGGCGCAATTTGTACCTACGAACTACGATGTGCGGACAGCATTGATTTTTTGTTACCATTTGAAGAAAACTGCTGCAGAATCGCATTGCATGCTTGTCGAAGCTTACGGTGATCATGCTCTTGGTAAGTTACAGTGCTATACGTGGTTTACAAAATTTAAAAGTGGCGATTTTGACGTGAGAAGTGAAGAACGTGGAAGACCACCGACAAAATTGCAGACAGCGAATTGCAAGCTTTGTTGGATGAGGATGACGCTCAAACGCAACAACAACTCGCGGATCAATTAAATGTGACACAAGAAGCAGTTTCCATACGTTTAAAAGCCATGGGCATGATTCAGAAGGTGGGAAAATGGGTTCCACATGCATTGACTGAACGACAGCAGGAAAACCGAATAACCACTTGCGAAATTCTGCTCGCCAGGTACGAAAGGAAATCATTTCTCCATCGAATTGTGACTGGTGACGAAAAGTGGATCTATTTCGAGAATCCTAAGCGTAAAAGATCATGGGTAACTCCAGGAGAACCAGCGACATCGACTGCAAGACCAAATCGCTATGGACGGAAGACAATGCTTTGTATTTGGTGGGATCAGAAGGGAGTGATCTATTATGAACTGCTGAAACCTGGCGAAACCGTTAATATTCAACGTTACCGACAACAAATGATCGATTTGCATCAAGTTTCGCGTGAAAAACGATAGAATATGACCAAAGACAACATAAAGTGATTGTGCTTCACGATAATGCACCCTCCCACACAGCAAAACCGGTCAAGGAAACGATTGCGACGTTTGGCTGGGAAATCCTTCCGCATGCGGCTTACTGACCAGACTTGGCGCCTTCCGATTTTCACTTATTTGCATCCATGGGACACGCACTTGCTGACCAGCGCTTCACATCTTAGGAAAATGTACAAAAATAGCTTGATGACTGGTTTGCAGCACAAGAGGCACAGTTTTTTTGGTCTGGCATCCACACATTGCCGCAACGATGGCAGAAATGTATCGCTAGCGATGACCAATACTTCGAATAAAATAGTTCTTAGCATTGTCATCCAATCACTGTCTTTTCTGTATGTAAATTCCGGTTTCATATTTACGCACCTGGTAGTTATTTCTTATGACTAACACACAACACAGTCAGACACCATTTGTCAATCAGAACGCAAGCGGAGAAGAAAAAAATAATTTCTTTGACAGTGTTCTGGAGCGAAGACAATTTGTGCGGCCACAACGCTGCCCACTGGGGAAATAACATGCGGCAACAGTGTCTATGACGTTTGGCTAAACATCCAATGCAGCGGCTTGCCCTTCTTTTTCGTAGGCGGGCAAAACGGAAGATAGAGGTAGATACTTCCCCTATTACCAGTTTACTCCAGGTATAACTATTTCATGAGGTATAAAGTTGCATTTTCTTTCTGCTTTATTTTAGTGTAATTGTTTTGCTTGATAGATAAGACAGTTTATTAGACAAACCAAAATCTGAGATATCTAGTACTTGCACTGCTTTAGGTACCCAACTAGGCATCAGGTCTAGCATATTTTACGACTCCCCACATGAGATGTTTGTGAAAAGGGGGGAACGTAACAGTTTATTACTCCAAATTGTAGACGCAATACGTAGAGCTAGGCAGTAGGTAATCTTTAATTATTTACAAAAATGGCGCATCGAGGTGGTAGCATGAAATAAAAAGGGCCAGTAACTACCCAGGCGAATGCATGTAGAGTAACTATGTGAATGTAAGGGGAAAATGGTACCTTAGAAACAGATAAAAAGAGGAACAGTTGAAGAGTAGCTTAGGAGATGATTTGCAAGATGTGTAGATCCTGGACCTACGATAGTATATGTAATTGTTTATGACCACTAAAACAGCGGGTGCATGTTTTATCTTGTGAGTAGACAACCCGTATTTTTTGTCTATACCCAAAGAGTACTAGTGAGTAACTTTTATTGTATAATCTTTATTGCCTTTTTGCTCACGTGAAAAGCATTGCGCGGTTAATTATAGATTTTAAGGCTATTTTTTGCAGTTTGCTTAATTTTGTTATAACAGAGTTTACAATGTCGCGTGTTATTACACGAAGTATTAGAACGGTGGCGGTGAACCCCGAGTCCACCGATTTGGATTTACCACAGGAAAGTTTCGATATCTACTTAGAAAGGAATCGACAATATTTGAAGGTGCAAGAGAAATGTGCAGCTCGTATCATACTGCTGTAAAACAATTATGGAGCAAAATGTCTTGAGGGCCAAGAGCTTCAGAATACAGTACCATCCCATCCCATGCAAAATACCCCACTAAGGGAAAAGGGAAATTTTTCAAATACTAGGGAATTTGTCCAAGTTAAGGAAGCCAGGAAACGGGGAGTCAAAGGTGAAAATGTGAATGTGTTAACTAAGAATTGGATATCCCGTGATGTTACCGGTATCACCGTATGGGGATCAGAGCGCACCGATGAGAAATACAGCTCAAAATAGTACAACGTACGTTGCCAGTAGAGTACCATCCTCTGTAAATCAGAATGGTCCGGAATCAGCTGATGAAACTGAGGTTTGTATACTGTCTCCAAACAGGTAAGCTAGCTTATATCCGGATACGGAAAATGAAACTGACAATGAGGAACCAGTTGGATTCGAGCCCGGAGCCTCAGTTTCTGGAAATAAGGATGCCAATTTCACCTGGGATGCTGGGGGTTTAAAGGTGTTTGGGACTCGTTCCCGTCCTCGTAGGGCTATATTGCCTGTGCCACTTTGTGGTCGAGGTTGTTGTTTAGTTGTTGTGTGTGGAAAGATAGGATGAAATTGTAAAGGTGAAATCAAATTTGAAGTTATACGTAGTATTTTGTTTATTTATTTATTTAGTGTATAATCCCTTTTATTGATCTTTTAAAGTTAGTATAGGACGATGGAAAATAGTGGCTGAAAATGCGCCCTACTTTTTATTATAATGTATAAAGTTTGTTGTTGTGGCGTATGAATATGTAATACTTGGTATAGTGAAGTAGCTTCAATTACTCTTGTGCTTCCAATCATAGGATGTCTACATGAGAAGTATTTTCTTTCCTGATTGACTACCAAATAATTACATTGAATGGGTTATTTCTTTCGTTTTGGTTATTTTTCTTTCTGTTTTCTTCCTTTACTAGTCCTTATTGAGTTCTAGTTCTTTTATTATTAGCCAATGTGACATAATTGCTGTATAATGGCCGTTACTAAATTTCTTCGAGAAGAGGTGCTTTCACTTCGAAGCGAAACTCCTGAAAAACGTAAAGCTTTGTCTTGTAGATTGGATCAGGGATTAACTTCTCTTATGCATAGGCGTGATAAATCTCTTCCTTGGCCAAATCCCACTGTACCGAGGGTCAGTGTGAATACTGTAACTAGTACTTCAATAGTGACCACTCAAGTTCCGGCCTCAAGAGTTACTAACACTTGTAGTACTTCTTTGTGTTTCGGGGATACGCGTCAACAAAAGTATCCTTTCAATTTCACCTTTTCCGTAAGTTCTAGTTCAGGGCCTCATCCATATATTTCGTCCTTTAGCAGTAATGCTAATATCAAGACTTAAGGGATGATCAGGAATTACTGGAAATCTTGTATAGGCCGAATAAGATTACTGAAACCCAATACTGTGGAACAGCTCATTGAGAATTTAAATGTCTGGGAACTTGCAGACTTGGGTTCCAAACATAAAGAAAATTATTAGTAAGAAACGTTCTGTTATCCACAGACATAGGCACTCAAACTGTGGAGCAGAGATGGAAATTCTTCAGCTTTAGAAATAACCGAAGGTTTAGATACCAAAATAATGGTAATCGTAATAACAGAAAATAAAATCAAAATAGGACAATTTTAATCGGAGGAATAATAATAATAATGGTACAAATGTCCAATCTTCAAATTATAGACATTTCCACTATTCTGTTGTTCAGGTGTAAATCAAAATGACTGCTTGCAACGAAATGACTCTCATCTATGTAGACATACATGTAGTCAATGTTGAAATTCAAATATTAACAAGAATGTTTCAAATAGTTCAGATCCAAGCTTAAACCGTAATCATTCATCTGTAGTAAACATTTTTTTTAATTTTTTTTTAGGGGGCCCACCTTCCACCCCCTGTTTCTTAGCTATCTTAGCTACATTTCAGGTCGGGTAATTATAGTACATTTCAAGTACAAATTTGTCCTTCCTGATATGGGACAGGTCGTCTCTAGGAATAGTCGGATCACTGGTGTTCCAGCGATCCGATCATTCCCTGTGTTCCTCTATGTTGTTCAAAGAGGTGGTTGCGGGGACGCTCCTTTTAAGTCTGACATCCGTATGCTATTCAGAACCTTGTTGTTCATTTTTGGGGGAGATTGTTGTCACGTCCCCCCCCCCCCCAAAGAAACAACATAAAACACTTCTTAAGAAAATACAAGGACGACACAGGACAGCACAAAAACATCCATCCAACTTAAAGGGTTTCTTCTTCCCTCCTCTTGTAGTATACTGTAATATAAAACATACTTGTGATTAGTATTTGGTGTATATATGGTATAAGAGATAGACACTTAACTCTTCTATTCATTACCCTTGTAAGTAAGTGTTTTTTACGTTGGCTTTCCCCTGTGAATGCTTGAAACAGTATTTTCCACAGGGATAGAAAGGAGTGGTGTTCTTCACCTTGCTGTATCCTCCTGTGTGTGTGTGTGTGTGTGTGTGTGTTTTTTTTTTTTTTTTTTTAATTTTAACTAATCACTAATTTCTCACCTGTGTGTATATTTTAAAATTTGGTTTCTTTCTGTCTTTCAGTGTTAAGTGGCCTTTCTCCAGCTACCATTGGTTTCAGCAGTATTGCTGGTTTAGATGTTAGTATTACATTTACATTATACAACTCTAGTAAAATAACACGTTTAGTTTTTTGATGGGTTATAGACATATGATACTGTGAAAAATACTATTGTTCATGGTCTCCTATATATGTCTGGAAGCAGATTGACACACACGTCCGCCACAATTTCTTGTCGCCAGTGGTGCCTCTCTTATTCACCTGGAAATCCTGTCTCTTGTGTATTCACATTTTTTTTTACTGCAGTGGAATTTATTTAAGTGATTGTTTGTTAGTCTTGTACTGCCTCATTGAGTTCAACGAGGTGTTTGGCGTTTTACTTTTGTTGTTGTTTGCCGATAATAATACTGAATATTTCGTTTATTGCTATTTTACGTATGGTTACAGGATGACAGTTAGTAGATTTTTTATCGAATGATAAGAATATTCACACACGAACACACCATGACGCGGTCACAAATACGCGAAACACGACGACACGAATAACATAAAAACCACAAGTAACAAAGATCCCATCACCGCGAATTGGATTTATTGATCCATTGCCCGTATAACCCAAAATCCTCCCTTGTTAAAAGAGACCACCAGGACTTCAATCGTCTTATTATGCTAACACTATGGGACGCCGAGATAGTTTATTATTATTATTTTTCGTTTTTATTCCTTTTACGAGTTGTCAATAGAAAAAGAAAAGGTCCGTCCAACTTCATGATTCTTCTTTTCTTTTTCTTTCCGCTTCGGGAGTACATGTAGTGGCTGAAAATCCGCTTTTTATTATAATGTATAAAGTTTGTTGTTGTGACGCACGAATATGTATTACTTGGTATAGTGAAGTAGTTTTTATTACTCTTGTTTTTTCAATCGTGGGATGCCTACATGAGAAGTATTCTCTTCCCCTGATTGGCTACCAAATAATTGCATTAAATGGATTATTTTTTTCGTTTTAGTTATTCTTTTTCTATCTTCTTTCTTTACTAGGTCTTTAATGAATTTATTTCTCTTTCATTACTAACCACTGTCACATAATTGCTATATAATTGCCGTTACTAAGGTAAATATTTGAGGGAGTATTTTTTTCCCTTGGTATATGGTAGTGTTAGTATGTGATTGTAATTAGGATATGGAAGCGTTCCTGAAAAGGGTCTGATATTGAATCACCGCATGTTAGTGTTTAATATGTATTATGATCCTTAACTAGACCACCTAGAATAATATTTTTATCTTTTTCTTGGGATTTATACAGAAATGTCAGGCAAATCTCATTTAACAAAAAAATTGTTAAGATTCGTGGACCTCCTATTCAGTGCGTATTGATACTGAAATCCTGCAGATTAAAGTGGTGTTTTCCTGCAGATTAAAGTGTGGCAGCATACCGGGAAAATTTGTTGTTCTAAGTATTTTTTATACCTATCAATAATTATTATCATGATCAATTTCATTTTTGATGGTATGCCTGAAAAGATAATTATGTCTAGTTAAGTATTTTGCAGGAAGACATCAGTCAATCCACTGAATATGTTTGGGTCGGTGACATGATCTGATTTCCTTTAAACCTTCTCAAATTTTCCGTTCCTTTTCTCTAGATTACGTTTTACTTAAGATTTATAAACATGGATAATTAGCTGTTTGTTTTCTGGAGCATAATATCTATCCTGTTAGGATATGTTAGTTTACTTTTGCCACGCAACTTAACTCATTTAACGAAGCCGAAAGATTCTAAAATTTTTAACCATGTTCGGGTTCTGTCTTAATGCTCATATTCAAAAGAATAAAAGCCTAAATTTCATTACGATGATAATGAAAAAGCTTCGGTTGAAGCTCATTGATGTAATCCAATGTAGCTATCTGTTGTAGATTTGGTTAGTTTAGCTTATGCTAATAATGTCTTAATTGCATAATAACCTATCAGTTATTTGTTCGTGTTAACTAAATAGATAGTCACAAACGAAATGTTTTATTGGAGATGTTTTATAACAATACAAAAGAAAGATAATACAACTTAACCCTTTCTTGTCAAGCAAATATGTCAGATTTGATTACGTCATTCATTTTCCTCGTTGCTAATTTCTTCAAAGAACGACTAAATTTCCTTGATGTGATTCTTCTTGAGCAGCTGATTTTTTTTATGTGTATACTGTCTTCTTGGACTAATACTATTATAATTGGATATCTACTGTTGTAATAAAATTTGTTCTAAAAGAGAGATTTTGTTACTAATGATTGCTGTCTATAAATTACTATAATAAATTGAAGTAATATCTAGTGAATTTTTCCTTATCTTAGGGTGTTGATTTGAAAATGAATTTAAACACAAGATTAAGTTCTTTTACATCGGTTAGATGTAATGCAGTTTCTAAACATTAAAGTTTTATAAAAGATGTTAACTTCATTCTAGTTTCAATATTATCTGATGCTGATAACATTTAGTATGAACGAAGATATGAGATCTGACAAATAATTTTTGCATGCTTTTCTTTTAGTGTGAACTAGTATACCAGGTGTATGCATAAGTAGTTTCCGGTTTACCTAAGAGATGGCGCCAGCGAAAAGTACGCAGCGTATTCATTTGACACATACGTCATTTTGTTCGTCTGACATTAAACTACAAACACACACAAGTTGAGTCCGCCAAACACTAGCGTCTTTGTTTTATCGTTCAGTGATCATGTCGAAGTTTGTGGCTGGAAAAGAACATTTGCGGCACGCATTGCTTTTCTTATTTAATCAAAACTAAAAGGCTGTTGAAAGTCATCGTGTGCTCGTAGAAACATATGGTGAACACGCTCCATCGATTAGAACATGTGAGACATAGTTTCGACAATTTAAAAGTGGTGATTTCAATGTCAAAGACAGTGCGCGCTCTGGTAGACCACAAAAGTGCGAAAACGAGCAATTGCAGGTATTATTGGAGGATGACCCACCTCAAACTCAACAGCAATTGGCAAAAGCATTAAATGTGTCACAAGAAACAATCAGCACACGTTTACTAGCAATGGGGAAGATCAATAAACTGGGTAAATGGGTCCCACACGATTTGAATGAACGTCAAATGGAAAATCGCAAAGTCGTTTGTGAAATACTGCTTCAACCTCACGAAAGAAAATCATTTTTGTATCGAATTGTGACGGGTGACGAAAAATGTATTTATTTTGAAAACCCGAAGCGGAAAAAATCGTGGCTTTCACCTGGCGAAGCCGGTCCTTCAACACCAAGGCCAAATCGCTTCGGCAAGAAGACCATCATGCTTTGTGTCTGGTGGGACCAGAGCGGTATTGTGTATTATGAACTCTTGAAGCCCGGCGAAACCGTTAATGCACAACGCTATCGCCAACAAATGATTAATTTAAATCACGCATTGATCGAAAGACGGCCGGAATGAGCCCGAAGACATGGCAAAGTGATTGTGTTACACGACAATGCGCCGTCTTAACACAGCAAAATCAGTGAAAGACACCTTGAAATCGCTTGGATGGGACATCCTTCCCCACCCGCCGTACTCCCCAGACCTGGCGCCATCTGACTATCACCTCTTCGCATCAATGGGGCACGCGCTCCCAGAGCAGCACTTCTGCACTTTCGAAGACCTTGGAAAATGGCTCGACGAATGGTTTGCCGCAAAAGACACAGTTTTTCTGGCATGGTATGCATCAATTACCTGAAAGATGGGCGAAATGTGTAGAAGCCGATGGCCAATATTTTGAATAAAACAAAATTAATTACCCTTGAAAATTACGTGTTTTCTTTATCACAAAAACCGGCAAAAACTTATGCATACACCTGGTATATATCAACGTATACAGTGATCTCAGAACATCAGTGTACACTGCTTCGTTCCTTGGTTTAGTAATACAGGCTGAGTACGTGAAGTTAGATTTGGTTTGAATTAGATTTTTCTTGGAAGGTCCAGGTTCTAGTTAAGTACATTCACACTGATGATAAGTGTTTATATTTGGGGTGACAGGCTAAGTGTAAGTCCTGGCTCCAGTCGGTAGAGAATTTCTCCCACGTAAGTTATTATTATTATTATTATTTACTCCCTACGGGTTGCTGAAGTCCTTCCTAAGTACAATTTTATAGTTGGAGTTTCACATGAAATGAGGCCGTATACTGATTCAATGTGCGGACTCTGTGCTGTGCTTGTTCGAATTATTGGAAATGAGTTATATGGTCACTGATATAATCAAGTTAAGTTTATTTCTTTTACCGTTGCGCAATAATTGTGAAATTTCTTCTATTTTAACGACACCGATAATAATTGTTTCATTTGCGATCATTTTTAGTTATGCATATCTAGCTCGATTGGTAGATATCCTCAAGTGATCCGGTAGAGTGTTTTGTTAGATCGCTATATATGTTTGATGAGGACTGGTTACTATGACAGTGAGTTCTCTTTTCTTTTCTCGTCCTCCACTGAGCATGTGTATTTGGGTCACACATGTTGCATGAGTTTTCAATGTACCCTATAGTAACGAATCCTCGATTCGCTCTTATTTATACTGAGACCTAGAGATAAGATGCAGCAATAGTAAATAATAAGCGAGAGGATTTGACAGAAAAGGGTTTAAGTTTCAAATACATAGTACAGCGTGTATCCGACTTACCAGATAGACCACAGGAAACTTCTAAGATCGTTATGGTTACACCGAATACTGTTCGATGTGACCTATCGTGATTCGAGAACTGCTCTTTCGGAGTACTCTTTACACTTTGCTTTCCCAATCCTGGTTGCAGATGTACTCTCTGGAATTCCATTGGTCAGCGAGACACCATGACACGATGGCGCATGGAATTCAGACACCTTGTTCTTTTTCCTTCGGGCTATCCGGAAAAGTCACTGCTGTAATCGTTGTGTTTACATCACATAACATATGCTTAAATAACACTTTTATGATGTCTTGTTTGGTTGTTACATGCATTCTTGCTTTATGTAACTTGTTGTCGTTACAAGTTTATGGAAATAATATGATAACAATTTTCCTTTATGTAAAATCACAGTAATTCAATTCTTGTGACTGTCTTTCGTAAATAAACTTCTTGATACTGGGTTCGATGATACGTTTGTGGGGACGTTGCGTGCCCCCCCCCCCCCTCTTTTAAAGAATTTCATAAGTACTGTTGGAGCACACGAAATTAGCATAAAAACACATCCATCGTATACACTTAATATAGCATCTTGCACCGTACA
Source organism: Lepisma saccharinum (assembly GCA_022664845.1). Classification (NCBI taxonomy): domain Eukaryota; kingdom Metazoa; phylum Arthropoda; class Insecta; order Zygentoma; family Lepismatidae; genus Lepisma; species Lepisma saccharinum. The sequence goes on from JAGDQP010000864.1 coordinate 31,496, forward strand.
CACTGGAGAGAAAACAAAATAGTTGATATATTAATTTCCACTTCACCACAAAAAGAAAAAAAAAGAAAAGAAATGTTGTAACACAAACATAATTATCACACTTCACCTTGTAAAAAATAAAAAAATAATAAATATGCATCTTATGTAAAGAAGTTTATGCTCCTGCAAAATATGAGCAGTTTGTAAGTATGTGTATGCACTTAAACATAAAGTGTCACTATTGGAGGTCCTTAATGGCCTTAACAAAAACAGTATCTCCACCAAAGTATCGAGGTGTGTCTGTTGAGGCTCGAAGAAGTAAAGGGTTTTGAGAAAAAAGTTCACAGCATGTACATCGTACGCTGGTAGTGCGTCGTTAATGTCAATGGTGAGAACAAAAAAATGTGGTGGCTTGCACAGAATACATAATGGAGGATGCAAAATAGCTGGAAATTCCTAGTGTGACGTCTTCTTCTTTAAAGATGAAATTTTCTGCTTTAGGAATAGCATCTTCTTATTTTCTCGTCTGAACTGGTATTCATGGCTGTGATCCTGACTGGTATCAGTAAATAATGTCTGCCTTGTTGTATGTTAGACTCTGGCTATTAGTCGGAACGCTGTTTATGCTAAGAGACTTAAAAGTTGGGTCTGTGACATTGAAGCTAAAGAGAAAATAGGTTGTTGTTCTGCCAAAGGTAAGTTAGATGTTGAAGTTTGGGTAATATTTTCTTATTGTTTAGAAAGTATAGGTAAAGGTAGCATGGGAATTGTAAGTGAAGTTTGGCTTGTAGCCTGATCATTGGTCTGTATAGCTGGATAGTTAGGAGTTTCATATATGTGGTATACAGATTATTGTGGTGTCGAAAAACAAGTTCCTTGAGTATTTTCATTAAGCATAGTAGATATAGGTAAAGAAATAGATTTAGGGCTTAGAGAAAGCAATGGCTCACCAATCTGAGTTTTTACCTTACATATCTTATTTATGTTTAGTCTATATAGCTTGACAAGTATTATTACTAAAATAGCTATAATAATACATGTTAAACCTATACTAGTGGCTATCAATAGGGTCTTGGTCACCATTTCTCTGAAACGAGAGAAAGGGGAAAATAACCTTTAATGATCGTTATTCTTATTATGATTACGTTGTTCTAAGGTTTTAATTTTACGAGCCATTATAAAAAACATGAAACTTAATATTATCAACAGTATGCAAAATAGTACTAGTTATAGTAATAATTAACAAATTGGTATTATCAAAATTAAATTCTAAAGGTTTAATACGTTTATTCTGAAGCTTGATACTCTACTTGATTGATAAGCCTATCCAGCTGTTGTATGGTCGCATTTTCGATTAAGAGGGGTAGTGTTTCGGTGTTGTTTAAATTTAAATGTCGTGTAGCAGTTTTGACTTGTAATTTTGAGGGTAAGATCATATCTTTCAAAATAATGTGTTCATATTCATCGTAATGAAAAAAGATGGAAGCGTTTTTTGTATTCTCGTATAGCTTATGGTGGGATATGCCACTTTCAGATTTATATGTTCTCTGGAATGGAATCAAGGAAGATATTAGGAGGCCAGTTTCTGTATACTTATATATGTATACAATGCGTTGGCCTCTAATGTCTGAAGTTGGCATGAGGTGAAAGTTTTATTATAGATTATTTCTGTTAAACATAAAGCCTTTTGCGTGTTACGGAAACTGTGTGGAAATACATTACCACTTGCAACCCTGCAATTCGCCCACCCGGATTCCAGCAGAAAACAGGAGCAACGTTGTCATATATTTTTTTTAGAGTGACTTGATGTCCAAAATCTTACATGTGCTTGCTATTGTGAAACAGAAGAGTAGTTAAAACAGCCACGAAATAAGGTGAATGTGACAATGGGACACCGGAACCGAACGCATTTCAAAGTCAGACTTGTCGTTGATCAAGACGTTTGGCAACAGGTAGTGCGCTATTGCCAAACTCTTTGTGGGGAGCAATGACACTTTGACAAGGGAAACGAGAGAAGTGATTTTTCGAATATATTGATTTGTATAGTGCTGTATTTGTGTTTACCGTCTTGTTGATCTTTTCGTTGCTGTTCTGTTGTGAACATATTGTTGTTGTTGTTATTGTTGATGTTAACTGTTACTTTCCGTGTGTTGTTGTTGCTGCTATTGTTGATGTTAACTGTTACTTTCCGTGTGTTAAGTACTTCAGTTGTGTTGTGAAGGTTGATTCGATATCAATGGCTAGCTCCAGTGTTACAACATTCCCCCAGTGTTACAGACAGGACAGGAAGAAGGGGTCAGGTCAGAAAAATATGTTATTAAATGTGTATGCATATTTCCGAAGCCAGGAAGTTCAGGGAGGTATAGAGACTATCAGGGCAACTCTTAAAAAAGACATCAGAAGCTACTAAGGTAGCTCCCTCGACAATCATGAGAGTAAAAAGTGAGTTCCATCGTTCCAAAGGCAAGGTTTCGACCCCACGCAAAAAAAAAAAAAAAAAAAAAAAAAAAAAAAAAAAAGCCGAATGACAGGAAGGTAACGAGACTTCAAAAATACGATACTTTCATTCAGGCACCAATCCGCCGGAAAATTCACAGCATGTATAGAAAAAATAAGCTTCCGACGTTACCTAAAATCCAGCGCATTTTCTCACAGGATGATGATTTACCGAGAATTTCTCCATCAACAATTCGCCGCTTGATTATTGATATGGGGTTTCAATTTATTACACGAAAGCGTAAATCTTTGTTGATATAGAGATGATATAATCGCGTGGAGACACAGTTACCTGAGAAAAATTAAGCAATACAGAGAAGCTGGTAGAACTATAGTTTATGAGGATGAAACCTGGCTACATGCGGGTCACACGAAATCAAAAGCATGGGAAGACACTACAGTTAAAAGTGCAGAAGAGGCATGGAAAGAAGGTTTATCTCCTGGCGTTAAGGCACCGTCAGGAAAGAGGGGAAGGATAATTCTAATTCACGCTATGTCCGAAGATGGTCTAATTCCAGGAGCTGAGTTAATCTTTCGGGGAACCAAAACAGGAGATTATCATGGGGAATTGGACGCAGCAAAATTTGAGAAGTATTTCAAGAAGTTGCTTCCCAATATACCACCACAGTCTGTCATTGTATTAGATAACGCACCCACACATTCCGTAAAAGTTGAAAAAGTTCCCACGAAATCTAGTACTAAAAGAGAAATAATAGAGTGATTGAGAAGTAAAGGCATTCAATGTGACCCAAGCTGGAATAAATTTGAAGCTGTAGAAATGTTGAACAAAGTTAAAGTCAACGTGGAGGTACCGTATAGAATTGACCAAATTGCCAGAGAAGCCGGCCATGAAGTACTGTGTCTCCCTCCATATCATTGCGAACTGTCCCCGATAGAGAATGTTTGGAGTCAGATAAAAGGTTACGTTGGATTGGAAAACGATACATCCAAGTTAAACGATGTACAAAAGTTACTGGAGGATGGAATAAAACGAGTGACTACCGAAAATTGTAAAAAATATGTGAAAAAATTAAGAAAACTGAAAAAGAAATGTGGGAAACAGATGGTTTGGTGGAAACAATTTATGATAAACTTGTAATAAACTTAGGTGATGACGACGACGATGATGATGATGATGATAGTGATAATGACATAGTGTCGACGAGGATATAGACAGTGTCGATGGTGATTGGAAAGAGGAGGACCGCATGGAGGAAGACGATGGTATCTCAAGGAATAATACATTTCGTAAGTACTCAATGCTTTTCCTATTTTAAATATTTCTATATTTGAAAGAGCCACAGTATAATCATTTTTTTTATTTTAGCCGCTTATCGTATATATACAATGATGTTTCTTCCTAGGTCCCATGGCTCTCAAACGGATGGTATAGTTTCGCAGCTTTGTCAAAGTACCCAATTATTATTATTATTTGTTCTTCTTCTTCATGTGCTAATTGACATTATGTGGCCTAAGCGTGTCTCCAATCTTGAGAGCTGGCATTCCTCCAGAATCACAACTCTGGAAAAACAAAGTAAGACAGGAAATGGCCTGGGCCTGTATACAGGATACAATCTCAACATTTACTTGGCGAGACAGAGGGCATACCAGAGACCAAGCAGGAAGCTAGCCATACCAGGATTTAAACAGCTGCACAATCTCCCTAGTGCCACTTGGTAGCCACGCACTTTACCACTGGACTACGGTGGCTGTCCATATTATTATTATTAAATATTTCCACTACATTATAAATATACTTCGACCTTTATAGTCTATTTTTAAAATGCTTATATTAATGTGCAATTTCTTGCCATTTCGCTACAGAAAATATATAAGAAAATGATTTTTAACCAGATTACATATAAAAAATATTTGCAGCTATAATTGTGCCATGCTTTTCTGATATATATGATAAGATTGATATGTGGATCTACATGAATGTTTTCCCGTTCTTTGAAAATGGGCATTGTATTGTTTTCAATGTTCTGAATTTATTCATAGCCTTCAGGCATCTAACGCTCAGACCGATTTCCAATGTATTTTTTTATGTCATTTTTTCAGTGTCATTTTATTGAATGGAATATCAGCTGACGAGAAAAATTAGATCGTTTATGTTAAACATTTAGCCGCAATAAATCTTATTTTGTCTTTAGAAAAAAAAAAAGTATTCGGATGTGTTTCTCTAGTCAGAGGAACATTGCCTCCTCCGAAAGTTGCTTTTCGTATTAGTAGCAACATCGCAGTGGCCAACTCTTGCTGTAGCTTTCCTTCCGGTTTGTTCTCAAGCTAAGGTGACGGGCAGTATAGTTTGCTAGTGACTGATTATAACATAGCAGGTTTTCGTCGTGTGCAAACACTGATCGTTACTGATCAAGAATTAGCAAATTTTCGGGCGCGTCACGACTGTGAAGAGCATATTTCGGGAGTTGTTCCCTAGCGAAAGTGAAAATCGTGTTCGCAATTTATACTTGGAGAGAAGTGAGACTTTAGAAGCAGAGCTCGAAATTGTACGTGGTCGGCTCGTGCTTTCCTGAAACGGGGGGTAGATAGTATAAACAATTACGTGCAGGAGTTCCTCAATCTTCCGTGGATAGAAATCCAAACAGATGAGGGCAAAATCTTTTGGGTTCTACATTAGCGTAAGTACCTTGTATTTTTTTGTTTAACTTATAAAATTGGCTCATGTAGCAAAAGCTTAGTCTAAAGAAGCAAACGTTCATTGCGTTCTTATACAAAAAAGTGTTTTCACGTCGTGAAAATGTTAGAGTGAAAAAAAGTTTGCTGCCATGGCCTATTGTTACTTATTATTCGTGCAAAATAAGCTGGTCAATGCTTGACTTATCTTCTTGTAATATGACTAAAGCCTGTCATGTGCTGATATGTATGCCATCTGTGTTGCCTGTTCCTAACCTATTATTTAAGTTAGAAGTTAAATTTTAGCGTTGCCCGTATATTTACACATTTTACCTTTTACTATCTGCGTTTGGAATTAATCCTTCGAATATTGGTGTTAAAGAAGAATTAAAAATGTGGTATGACTTTCTTCAAATTAAATTAAAATCTCTAATGTAGATCCTTTCTCTAAAGGGAGGACGTGCTTTAATAATTAAAAAGAATATATCGTCGTCGGAACTGCAATAGCCCCTATGTGGCAAATCATCAATTTTTCAAGAAGGCCAAAAAACCGGTTTCTGTTATACAGTCTTGAATACAATTTACGTACTTTAAAGTTGTTATATCTCAAAAAGTAGAAGTTATTTTCACATGAAATTTTTCTACCGTATGCAGAGTACACAGTACTATAAACTGGTGCAAATACATGAAAAGTTAAAAAATGCCACATACGGGGTTTTGCAGTTCCGACGACGATATGCTATTAATTGCTCGATCGAAGTTCTTCGGTTTCGGCGATTTTCTACCACTCTCTGTCGATGATTGAGCTCAATTGATTTTGGCCGGGAACTACTAGGCCATTCAACCGAAGAAATCTCTCGAACAGCTAAAGCTGGCTATGTTAAATTTCAAATACCTAGAAGTGACACTAGACGAAAACTTAAACTTTAGAGAGCATACCAAAATTCAGAAAAATAAGACAATAAAAATAATACACAAAATAATTAATATACATCGAATGAGTTGAAAATACCAGCTAAACTAATTAAAACATACCACGATGTCATTATAAGATCAATAATGGGATACGCGGCAAGTGTCTGGTGCCACCGAATGACGGACGTCAGACAAGCGCAAACTGTAAACAGAGTACAGAGGCAGATATTACTAAGACTGTCTGGTGCCTTTAGAACAACTCCTGTAGAGGCACTGCAGATTGTAGCCGCGACTCCGCCGATGCATCTACAAGTTATGCAACCAGGGGCCATGTACTAGTTAAAAAAGGAAAATATGTTCAGAGTGACTCAAATTCTAAATACACCAGCTCATAACAAACAAAAAGTCATACAAGAAATAACCAGTGCATGGTAAAATTTTTGGCACAACAGCACGAAGGCAAGAAGACTATACACCATACTGCCAGACGTGGCTGAGAGGGCAGAGTTGAATATTGACATCGACGGTGGACTTCTTCACTTCCTAACGGGACATGGCCCTTACAAGGAAAAACTAAAACAATTCAACTTGGTAGAGGACAACATATGCTACGAATGTGGGGTGGTCGCAACTCCTGAACATATCGTTCTAAAGGTGCAGTTTCGTTCGTGCGATTGGCGCATACGAAGATCACATTCAGCGAACGCGAGCGACGGAAATACGCAGTGGGGTAGTTTCGTTTATGCGCTTACGCGCGCGCGACGCCCTACTATGCTTGATACATTTATATGATTTACTTTTCGCGCAGTACAAGTTTAAGATCTTTCTGTAAACAATATTTCTTACAGAAACAAAATTTTAGACGTGATTACAAACAACTATAATAATAATATAAACAACACTTTAAATTAAACTCAACTTTCATTCAATTTAAAACAATAGTATTACTTCAATTTGCTTGTATACTCTGCTGCCATCTATTGAAGACCAAAAGTACTACAGGTTTGCATGTATTCTCTTTCTTTCGAGGTTTTCCAAGAATTTCATAGCATGTTCTTCCAATTCTTGACGTAGGTTTCAACCCTCATCTCTGCTGAAGTTCATATTTGGCACAAAATACTCAGGATTCAATGAAAACACGAATGTAAACTGCGCATAATACCATGCAACGCTTGCGACTGCTGCAGCTTGACTGCTCTTCGAAGGAGTCGTTGCAACAGTTGCTAGCGACACCATACGTCCACCGCGCAAACCAAACCGCCTTCACTGATTTCCCTTCAACGTGTCAATGCAGTGGCGCGTGCAGCAGTTGCATGCGGTCTTCGTATGCGCCAATCGCACAAACGAAACTGCACCTTAAGATGCAACGAGACGCAACATCTGGTTAGAGAAGAAAGGGAGCAGCTTGAGGGGATGGAGGTCGCAGATGCTCTGAGAAGCTTGGAGCATGCGGTCGTCCTTGGAGAGCTCGCTCAAAAAGTTTCCTTATATTATAAAAAAAAGTTCGTTATGGGGAGGAGGGCGGCCAGGCCCGTAAATAGAATATAAAAAAAATAAAAAATTATAAAATAAGTAAATTATAACCAATTTGGAACAAACATATTTTAAATAACTCTAAATTCACAATTGTGCCGTGGAGGTGAAGTAATGCCAAAAGAAGATTAAAGGGTAGCCAAGAATAATAATAAAAATAAAACCAGTGACCCGAAAATAAATGAAAGTGTGAGTGTGCTTGTGATAGTGTTGGAACACCAGCACTTTCTAATAGAGTGCCTGCTGTAGGAATACCTGCAACAATGGACGCCGAACTATTTCTGTCTATTTCTTTTGTGTGGTGATGGTATATAATAGTGGACATATAATAATGGATACAACTAGTGGACAGTGAGGAACATTAAGATGCAGTCGTCAAGGAATTCCGGACGACGCCGTATGCGGTGATGAACATCATATTGTGTTTAAGCGTTTAGTGTGGATATGTGCGAAGTGTGGAAGGGCCTAAGCACGAACAAGTTTAAAACTCCAACTCAAAGCGGACACCGATAAACAACTGGAGGACAAACTAATCTTATCTTTTATTTCTTTTTAGTTGTTCCTGCTTTACAACAAGAGTCAACTGTCTTGTGTTGTCCTGTGATGTCTGTGACGTTGTGTGTGTTAAATGTTGTATGTTTCTATACCTAAAGTAATTAAATTCGTATTTGCAAATTCCCTCCCAGTCATGTTCCAACATGAAGGAACAAAGGCCAGGATTACATTCTGAACGCCTGGCCAAAGTTAGTCCCGCACCACAAGTCAAAGTACGAGAGGAACACAAGAGATTCTCGGAATGCCGGAACACCGGTAATCCGACAATCTTTAGAGACAGCCTGTCCCAAACTAAGGAGGGCGAACAGCTGCCCGTGACGTGCGACCCTGAAAGTGCGCAACTTAGTTTGTTGCTAAGAAGGCAAAGAGACAGGGGTGGAAGGTGGGTCCCCCAAAAAAAACAGCTAAAGCTTTTTTTTTTACAAAAAAATATTTTGTGTTGTCTTTTTCTTTTTTTTAAAAAAAAAAAGTGATGTCCCAGCGGTAGAAGTGTAATTGCCATGTTTCCTCTATATTAGCTGTATTCCGTATTCTTCTAAAAGGATGACGTCTTCCTAACAAGGTCTTAAGCGTTGCACAGCCACTATGTATGTTATCCAGTCACCTCTTGCATTCTTGAATCTTAGCTTGTACGCGCTGCTATGTACTTTAGCTAGGACTGTTGCTGGTCCGGAGAAAGGTGAAGTAAACGCTTTCACATTGTCTTTTTTGAATGGTGAGTTGAATTCTAAGACTTGGTCGCTGTTTTTATACTCATGTTGAGATCTTTTCTTATCGTAATACTTCTTTTGCCTCTGGAAATCCCGTTCAAGATTTCTAGCCACTGCCTGTCTGGCTTCTCTCATGTTTTCGAGGCGGGCTGAATTTTCCGGGATATCGCATTGTCGATTGAACTTTTCATGTTACTTCTCTGGGCTGAAAGCCGTACGTAATATAATAGGCACTAAATCAGAGGAAGGACGATGTGCTGAATTGATGCAATGGATGATTTCGTTCAAGTTGGTGTCCCATAGACGTTGGTCACCACCGTTTTGGGATATTTCTGCTTTTATCATAGATTCAATAAGGTTATGTGTCAATTCAATAAGACCAATGTCGTTATGTACGTAGGCAAGAAAATGATGTGGTGCTATGCCCAACGTATTACATAGTTTGATGTAGTGGCGGCTTTTAAATGCCATATGCCTATCACTTTTCAGGGTGATTTGGACCCTGAATTTTAACACGATTTCATTGTAGATGAAATCAGAAATTGGTTTTGCCGTTAAATCTGGGACGGCTATAACTAGCCTCGAACCTTTGTCTACTACTATTAGAGTATGATGCTGACCTTGGTGTGAAATCGGATAAGGTCCGGATGTGTCCAATTGATATGTAGTAAAAGGTGGTGGGATAGGCCCATGTTGCAGCACACCAGGTGGAAGTTTTCTTAAATATTTATTTCGCTGCCAGATCTCACAGAAACGAATTTTTGTGGCGAGAAAGTGTTTCATTTGTTGTAAATAATATTTCTTTGTGGCGGAAAAGTATGTTTTATTGAAGCCTAAGTGATTGGCGGTTTTTAAAGCATGTATGGCATGAAACCATGATCTTGCAGTTTCTGTGGAATACAAAGCTGTTTAATGTTTCTCCTTCCACTGTTCTTATGTGGCAATCTGTATAAAATGCCTTGTAGAAGTTTGTAGTATTTACATTCTCTTAGCAGTTTTTTTTGTCGGTAACAGACAGTGGATTTTCCAGCGCTTCTATGATATTTCCAAAGGTGGGGTCACTGCAATGACATGTTTCCATTTGTAAATCTTGGAATAGAGCTCGTATAAAGTGAATGTCCTCTTAAGAATGTGTTTTAATTTGTGGGCCCCTTGTGTTGGTGAGGTCATTGGTTCGTTCTTCTTGTGTGTCCAAAAATCTCGTGATTTTCTTCCAGACTTGTTATCTCACATCCATGTTTTGGTTACTTAGTTGTTCCTCAGTCTCAGCGGTGCAATTTTTTTATATCATAGGGGTTGTTTTCTTCTACTTCTTTTGAGTTGTCTATATTACGAGTGAAAATATCTGCGAGTTAATCATCTGTTGTACAGTGGTGTAGTTCGAAGTCGTATTGATTAAAAAATTTAGACGCTCTCGCGAATTTACCGTGTGGATCCTTTGCATATTTTTCCATAGAAAAGCTTTAGAGTCCGTAAAAAGTTCAAATTTTCTTCCTAGTAAAATAAAGCGAAAAAATTGAGAATGTACGTAGCTGCTATTATCTCACGTTCAAATGTATCTTTTCTTCTTTCCGCATCCCTAAATCTTCTTGAACAGATAGCCAGCGCCTTCCACTGGCCCGTTCGGGGGTCTTGTAAAATTGCCCCTCCGAGATCGTCTTCTGCTACATCACTATAGACACGAATTGGAGCTAAACATAATGAACTAAAGAAGTGCTATCTGCCAGGATTCTTTTTATATTTGTAAAACAACGTTCATGTTCCAGCCATTTATATTTTGTCCCTTTTTCGATGAGAGGTAGCAAAGGTGCTAGTAATTTCGCCCGTCGTGGAGTCTTGGCGGCACAAGTTGCACAAACCAAAAAATTTACGTAAAGATTTTATGTCTCTTGGGGACTTAAAATTGGTCATGGCGTCTCTGATTTTCTTTGATATTCTTATTCCTTTTGGAGTAATTTCGAATCCGAAGACGTCCAGATTGGAGTAAAAGAACCTTGCTTTTGAAACTGCTAGATGAATTCCTGTTTCACGAACTTTTTGAAATAGATTTCTCAGTGTTACCAGTACTGCAGAAAATTCTGGGCTATGAAGCAGAATATCGTCTGCGTAGAAGCTATTTGTTGGTCCATGTCTTTAGTAAGCTTATCATGACGTATCCAAGGGCGCTGGATGACGAAGGTAGCCCCTGAGGTGAGCGAGTCAATACGAGCCCAGGGGCGGAATTATGACGCTGAGGTACTTTTGAAGATTCTTTGTCTAAAGGCCACTTTAGACGACAGCATTTATGCTACGATGAATCTTACGATTAGCAGTAGTGCCAGAGTGTGAAAGCAAGAATAGGGCAAAATGCTATGGTATAAGATAACTTTTTTCTTTTTACGCTGGCACACTGCTTTCGCTAAGATTCATCCTACGAGAAATTGTATCGTCTAAAGCGGCCTTAATGGAATAGAATGATGAATTTATATATATGTTGACCATGTAATTGCAATCTTTTAACTTATAAAGTGTTGATCTTATAATAGGTTGAATTTCTGGTTGCTTATAAACAAATTCATTGAGGTATCGCATATCAATTGTAATTCGCTATGAATTATTAAGTTTCTTCATCAAAACTGCCCTTGACTTATAATCTGTGAGTCCTTTTAATACGCCAGCCGTTACTAGATCGTCGATGAGTTCTTTCACTTGTGATAATATATTAAGTGGAATTTCTCGTGTCTTGTGCGCGGACGGACGGATTGACAGATCGATGCTGAACTTTTGAACGTAATTTCTTACTAAACCCATGTCAGATTGGTCGTACGCCCATTCACGAAATTCGTACAGTAATTGTTCAACTTGCGTTCTTGTTCTTGGCTTACCTCTAGATTTATATCAAATTTTGATGTCAGTTTTGCAGTGCGTTCAAGTCGTTGGCGAAGTTCTTCGTGTATTTGAAATACTTCCTGTGTATTGGAGTTTTGCTTCTGTTTCACCTCTTGTATAGTTTTAATTTCAAAATTGGTGTAAACTTTACCTATAATGGATTTTTTGTGTACGCGGACTGATATATCACTTATATTAGATATATCTGGTTACCGTTAGTAACGCATGGTAATCTTCTAACATTTAATATCTGTTTAACTTTTTGTTTGGGTCAAAAAAATATTCCTTTTCAATGCATATCTATTTTAGTTACACATTTTATGGCGGCCAGTGTATGCGGCTTTAAAACTTGTTTGGATGGCAAAGGGTGTCTTTTTGTGCTTTACGAATCTACATGTTTAAAAATTTACTAACATGGTGGCATCTTTTACTTGATGGTATCTTTGGTTTTAAGCTAGGACGTATAGAAAACATATTTTTGTCTAGGTCGAGGTTGGCTCTATGTAATCGCAAGCCATCCATTCCGAAAACTGGATTAGTTGATTCTGTCGGAATTATGTAGAAAAAAAAATTGCTCCTGCAATTTCTGTTTAGCATCACACCCTTGTTTAAACATATAACTTTGTTGGAAATACCCTTCACTTTTGTTTTCGCTTTTATAATTTTAGCATCCTTTGGTACAAAATTACTTCCTACAATAGATAGACTTGAGCCGCTATCTAGAATTAGTTCTGGTTTTCGACCGTTTTTTGATGCAGAAATAGTTGCTATTTTATGGTTTTCTAAAAGTTGTGGTGTGTATAATTCGCATGTTACAGATTTTTGGGGCAAGTTAGCTTTGCTACTGGGTGGGGGGTAACTTTTTGCCGTTACCCCCGCCCCTATTTTAAACAATCTTCATCGCTGGGGGTGGTCGGCTACGTATGTGCGTTGGTTATTATTTGAGTTGGGTCTATTGTCATAAGGTCGGCTGTCCGACTGTCGACCTCTTGCTCGCCACCTTCCCTTTGGGACGCATCTATTCAGGCTCCGGACCTGGTTATATTGGTTGTTTGGGTTGTAGTTATCATTGTATTGATATCTATTATTTGTATTGTAATTATTTTGTGAATAATTACGCCTTGCAGCGTATCCTCTTTGTTTAGGTGGTCTACCCACCTGGAAGCGTAACTGGATGCTTGTTAAAAAGTTGATCAATTCGAAGTTATAGGACTTGAAGGGTCAATTTTTGCAGCTTATCTGTAATTCCCCCCACGCCCCATTTTTCTGGGAGAATTTCGTTTTCAGCTTACTTAGAAGTATGTGTAATTGTATGCGACCTAGTTTCCTTTTTGTCACCAGGTGGTGTTGGCCTCCTGGCTGTATTTAAAGTGACCGGAGTCTGTGCCATCATCTGGTGGCAACAGATGCAAGTTGGTCGGAAGCTTGCAGTGTCCGTGTAATTTATGTTGGTGCTTGGAAATGAATGCATTTGGTTCGGTTGTATATTTGGTAGTGTTTCGTTCTAGATTTGATTCTGGGGGTTCACCCCCTGGTTGTGAAAGCTCCACATATTTGGTGGGTGATTAAAATACATTTTGGTTAGCCTTTTTTGTGCTGATAATTTCTCAAGTTGTCGCTGCTTGGTTAAAAGATATTCTCTGTTAAGTTTGTCTAGCGCTGTTTTAAATCAGCAATCGAGTTATACTGCTGGAGGGACACTTGGTCAAGATAGGAAGGTCTCAGGCCTACAATAATGAAGTAGATTTGCCTTTATACGTCTATGCTTGGCAGGGTGATTTGATTTAAATCAAGATTTTAATCACTTGAATTTTATAACAATCGTTGATTTAAATCAAGTTTCCAAATCTTTAAAGTGAACATCGGAAATGCGTTTTTTGTTGTTTTACTAATTCATAAGATTTATAACAATAGATTTTCTCCATATAAATACCATACTAGCATGACGACTAAATGATACCATATTTATTACAGGCTCTGGAACTTCCATATTTGTTTAATTTTAATAATTTGTTTACCAGATGCTCATAAATTTGTTATAACTGTGACTATCTTACTACGCACACAATAGTATTAAGCAAAATCATGTAAGAGATCATACAGAGTTTTTTGCGGCCTGCCATTGAACTCAAAAATCCAAGTTTTATGAATAAAAACGTAAACAATGCTTGCTATTTTATTATTATTTATGAACTCCAACTAATGTACTAATCCTCGGCGCGACACGTCAAAGTACAAGTAGCGAAGTAACGGATCGGGATAATCCTGACTTTTTGCTTTCTTCATTATTCCCGATCTGGAACGGGAAAGTCACGCTCAGGACTGGAAATATCCCGATTTGTACTTTCGAATCAGTGTTGGCAACTGTAGGGACATGTGCCTACTCATAGGGATATTTTAGGCATATTTCACGAAAGTAGGGACGGATTTTGAAATTCTGTTAAATTATAGGGATTTTTAGCTCTATTATTTTAGCATTTTCTTTAACTGCTATCGACATTGATCAATAACGGTAGCCATGGTACACGTACATGGAAATTGGGACATTTGATTAATATTAGGGACAATTTTCTTAGTCGGTAGGGACCTGAAAGAAAAACTGTTGGCAACACTTAAATATATATATATTATATTCGGCTGGGAAACCGGAACAGGAACGACAAACCGGGACTGTCGCCCCCAAAGGCTTCTGCCACTAACTGTGAGGAAACCCCTTAATTCCTCTTGCTAAGGCTTAAGTGAACCGACCGGGAAAGACGCCTAATGTCCAATCCATACGTTCACGTCCTGGGGCGTCAGTACCCAAGCAACTGCTTGGCGAACGAACATGGATGAGCTGCTCACCAACCCGCATCAGAACACAGCGTGGTGAGTCAAATGTTAGCACCCCTCCCTTCTTTACACATGATGGTACAAGTAAGGAAACAGCCTCTGAGGACGGAATGCAGCTGGCAACGGCAGCGGTCAGTCCTGCAGGAAGTCAGAGGGTCAAAATGCCCGGATTTGGACTGTAGACTGCCAGGACACCGACACGGCAACTCGAACGGACCTATAAGTGGCGATTCTCAACTTTCAGTCACTTGCAGGAGAGGACAAATTAGAAGAATTGCAGAATGAACTAACAAGGATTAAGTGGGACATCATAGGACTATCAGAAGTGTAGAGGAAGAATGAAGAACAGTTGGAACTATCGTCGGGGCACACGTTCTACTTTAAAGGAACAGAAAATGGAAAACCGACAGGGGTTGGCTTTATAATTAATAAAGACCTGAAGTCACGGATCACAGAAATTAAAGGACTTTCAGATAGAATCGCACGGGTAGTAGTAAAGATAAACAAGATACAGTATGGAAATTATACAAGTGTAAGCTCCAACATCCTTACATCCGGAGGAGGAAATCGAAGACCTATACGAGGAGATACAGACGATTTTGGATGGGAGCAAATTGCATTACAAAATTGTAATGGGAGACATCGATGCGAAAGTAGGAGCCAAGCAGAGCAGTGACACGAAAGAGGGAAACTTTGGATTTGGCAAAAGAAACAAGAAAGGAGAGAAGTTAGTGGAATTCTCAGAAGTAAACAGACTGTTCATTTCCAATACATTTTTTACGAAGGCGCCCCAAAGGAAGTGGACACCGAAAGGCCCAAATGGGACCAAAAACGAAATAGATTACGTTCTATCGAATAACAGGAAAATTCTGCAACACGTGTCTGTTCTGAACAGTTTCAAGGTCTCGAGTGATCGTAGGATGGTGAGATGTAAGCTGAAACTAAATACTAGACTTGAGAGAGAGAAGCTTATCAGACGAAAACCGCTACTTTTAGATCTGGAAAATCTAGGGGAAAACACAGAGACATTCGAGATAGAACTAAGCAACAGATTCAGCACCTTGGAAGAGTTAGAGGATGAAGAAGACATCAATTTTGACCGAGATAGTAAGAGAGAGGGCCAAGGAAATAGCAGGCACCAGAAAGAAAAAAAGGAGCAAAATCTCTGAAGAAACTAAACTTTTGATGAAGAAAAGGAGGGAAATGAAAGAAGAGGAAAATTACATGAGGACTGAATACATAGAACTAAATAAAACCGTAAGGAAGAAAATAAGAGAGGATGTACGAAGATATAAAGAAAATCTTGTTAGAAATACAATCGAGGAAAACAAGAGCCTGAAGAAAACCAAACAGCAGCTCATGATAGGAAAAAAGCAAGTAATTGCAGTTAAGAGACCAGACGGGACCGTAACACGAAATAAGGAAGAAATTATAAAAATATCAGAAAATTTCTACAGAAAATTGTACTAGTCCGAAAGAGAGCTAGGAAATGAAGGCTCAGAAGAAAATGAAGTAGATGTCCCAGACGTAATGAAAGAAGTGGATATAGTACTTCGAGGGAAGAAGAACGGAAAATCGCAAGGAGAAGATGGACTCACAGCAGAGATGTTTAAATGGGGAGCTTAAAAGATGAAAGAGGAACTTGCGAAATTATTCTCAATGTGCCTGAGGAAGAGAGAAATACCCTCAAGTTGGAATAATGCTGTTATGATTTTGTTGTACAAGAAAGGGGACAAAGAACGCGTCGAAAACTACAGACCAATTTGTTTTCTTCAGTTCTATACAAAATGTTCACCAAATTATTTTGAATCGTAATGAACGGGACTTGGATTTTAACCAGGGAAGGGAACAAGGCTGATTTCGTCGTGGATTTAGCACAATGGACCACATACAAACATTGAATGAAGTTATGGAAAGGACTAATGAATATGAACTTCCACTATAGTTTGGGATTCATAGATTTCGAAAAAGCTTTCGATTCGGTCTGCCAGTCAGCAGTACTTAAATCACTTGAACATCAAGGCATCGAAAATGCATACATCAAGCTACTGCGAAACATTTATTCGACTGCCACATCTGTCATTAGACTACATCAAGAAAGTGAAAAATTTAAAGTTGGAACAGGGGTAAGATTGGAACAAGGAGATTCAATTTCTCCAAAACTGTTTTCTGAGGTCCTGGAAAGAATGTTCCAAAATTTAAACTGGGATGAAGTTGGAATTAAAATTAATAGCGAATATCTTCATCACCTATGGTTCGCTGATGATATAATACTGTTTGCTTCCAGTGCAGAAGAACTACAAACAGAATGGAAGAACTGAGTAATGAGAGTTGGAAAATAGACCTTAAAATGAATTTAAGTACAACAAAAGTCATATACAATCAACATGCTGCAAAGATGGGAATAAAGATTAGCGGAAACACAATAGTCATAGTTAATAATTTGTTTACTTAGGCCAGGTCAAAACATCGAATGCTAAGTTGACTGATGAAATAAATAGATGATGTAAAATGGCGTTGAGGTCGTTTGGAAGACTATACTTTATTTTCAAAAGCAAACTACCAATGTGTCTGAAGTGTAAAGTTTATAATCAATGCGTCTTACCTGTGATTATGTACAGCTGTGAAACTGTGTTGTTAATTTAATCTTTTGAGTGAGTTTTGTTTCATTTATAATAAAAAATTATATCTCTGATCATTGGCTAACTGTAAGACTTCGAACATTTTTTCTCTGATGTCGTTTATATTAACGAAGGAAGTACGTAGTGTGTATTGAAGATTGATAAGTTACAGGAAAATTGATAATCATTTTTACATAACTATCTTGTGTGGATGCAAACTGAAAAAATGCAGACAAATTGTCCGCCATTCTAGCTAGGAACTGGGCCTATGTTTCTTGATTGTCGGAAGAGTAACCTACCAATTACGTCAACAGGTAGCACGATCAAATTCTGCCCATGTAACGTGTTACTCAGGCCTCAGCTGAACCAGTCATTCTCTAAGGGTGTCGATAGCACAAATTTGGCTAGTTCAGTTGAGGCCAGAGGAAAACCTCATATGCACAGAATTTAGTCGACTAGTAGGTTAATTGACAGAACATCTGATCGACAGTCTGGCAATGAGGTTCAGTTTCTCACTAAAATGGCGAAAATATTTGTGATTTTTCATCTTGCAGAAAGCTTGGAAAATGAGGCAAATGCAAGGCTAGCCATGCAATAGGTATAAAAAGTCAAGGCCATTCACTGTGACCTTTGACCTTGAATATCTCAAACCATGCCATCTCAGAAAATTATGAAAAAATATATTGTATTGCCACATCATTCTTCTACCCATGTACCAAATATTAGGCTGGCACCGCAATGGCAAAGCAGTGCAGAATTAATGGGAATTACATGCTGTACACTTCTGCAGGTTAAGAGACAGACATAACATGCAATAATATTACATTAAAATAAAATTTAATATAAAATCGACCCCAACGAGCTCTAGCTCACACTAAGGGGCAATATACATATTGATAAAGAAAAGACCTAAAATTTACATAAATTTTGTATATTAATATTAAATTCCTCATCAAAATGTCAAGGAAGTTAGGTAAACTAACTTCTATACATGTTCCAGAAAAATTTCTTTACCATTTAAAATCTAATTTCTGATCTTATATCCTTTATGTGGTTCGGTAAATTGTTATAAGTTTGAATTAGATTATATTTAACTCCATTTATACCATAAGTTGTTGTATTATTAGTATCAATGATTATTTGGTTCATCTGTCTTGATTATATGTATGCACTTGTTTTTTCTTTACTAATAAAAGATTGCTATTACTAAGTCCAGATATCGCTTTATGAACATAGATACAGGAAAAAATCTTTAACAGCATTTCAAACGGAACAATATTTGTCTCACAGAACAATTCCTTATTTGGATAGTATAGAGGATAGCCATACATTACTCTTATCGCTTTCTTTTAGAGTATTACAAGATTTTGTAATTTAGTTTTATTTGTATAACCCCAAATTGTACATAAATATAACAAATTACTTTGTATATACGCATTACACACAAGTTTTTTAGGTTTTATGGAGAAAACATTTTTATAACGATTTAATATTACAACTATCGAAGCTATCTTTTTTTTCTAAATCATAAATATGAGGTTCCCAAGATCTATTTTCAAACCCAGATACTTTGTACATTCAGCTCTTTTCACTATTATATTATCTGAGAGTTCTATCTTTGTTAAAGGTTTATGAAATATTATAAAGTTTGACTTTTCAGAATTCAACGATAAAGAATTAACACACAACCAATTAAATAAGATAGATATATCTTCCTCCATGTTTTCCTTCAATTGCTCAATTGAATCTGCGTTATAAAATATAGCACAATCATCAACAAATAGTACAATTTTTCCTTTAACCGTAAGAGGTGTATATCATTCACGTACACTAAAAATAGCAAGGGACCCAAAACAGATATCTGCAGTATTCAACAGTCAATTTTTAAATTACCACTTCCCTTGCCATTTGCTAATACATACTGAAGCCTATTCGATATATAGATTCTAAACCAATCGAGAGATATCCCTCTAAACCCTATATTCTCTATTTTTTTAAAATAACGTTACATGATTAATAGTATCAAAGGCAGTTTTCAAATCAATAAAAAATACAGCTGCTAATTTTTTGCTATCAAAAGTTTCCTATATTTGAATAAATATTTCTAACCTTGAAGATTGGGTTTATTATACATGAAATGTTTATATTTTATAACAAACTAGCTGATTTATAACTATTACAAATACTACTGCAATGCTTTAACAATATTTGGTACGTGGGTAGAAGAATGATGTGGGAATATTTTTTTTTTTTATTATTATTATTATTTCATAATTTTCGGAGATGGTATTTCATAATTTTCGGTTTTGATATATTCAAGATCAAAGGTCACAGTGAATGACCTTGAAACTGTAATCTGTCGTCAGAAGGTCATGTAAGGTATCAATAGAAAGCTTTATTTTTTAGCTTTCCAACGGTGTTTTAATTTCCACTCTACTACAATTAGGAGTAAAGTTACAGTTATAATTTATGCATGTGAGTGTGTGCTTTTGTTTATTTTTTAATTTTGAATTTTATGACCTCTATATCTTGGACAATTTTCAAAATAAAAATTGTCAGGATTACTTACTTTGTCATATGTTTCCTTCATACCAAGTTTCATCAAAATCAGAACTGGTGAGGTCAAAAACTTCTCTTTTTTTAATTGATCTGTCATGGAATGTCTCCTTCGTGACTGTTACATCTTTCATAATTTTCTCAGCATAGTCATAAGCCCAGTTTGATCTAGAGTGTGGTGTACCGTATCGATTAGATGTGCTCGCGGTTTTAAGCGATCCATAATGGCTTAGAAGATAATTAAAATTACGTAAAAGGAAATGCAGGGTGAGTACTAAGCAGGGTGGTCGAGCGGTCTGCGGCGGTAGGCCATCGGCTCGAAGATCCCGGGTTCGAGTCCCGGCACTGGCATGGATTTTAACTGGCTGTAAATGGGCGAATCGTGACGGGCCGAAGTCAAAAGTTACTAGACTGGCCCATATAAAAATTAAATTTTAACGAAGTGAGTACTAACGCAATTTTGTATGGATTCAGGGTTAATAAAATCCCCAGGCGCATCTTAAACAAAGGAACCTTACGAAGTGCTGTTGTTAAAGGACCTATAAGAATATTCCATGCATTTGCAAGTGTAAATGAGAATGTGTGTACCTGGCACGAAGTGTATATAGTGGAAAACTACTGGAATGGAATGTTGTAGCCGCGATGCGACCATAAATTTAGCTTTCGGAAGCGAAATAGAGAACAGTGAGAATTAGAACGAAAAATGTCAAATGGTTGTCTGGCGACGTAAAAATAGTTTTAAATCAGTGGCCTACATGGAAGTTAGTAAAAATGAGTTTTGAACATACATTTTCTTCTTCCCACGAGATCTTAACATCTTATGTTCTGACCAGATTTGCCCTGGTTTGCTTGAAAAAATTACAACCCTTGATCGCGAGATGAAAAATATTTTCGCTATATGCCTACGGTTAATTTTTTGTACCCTTTAGCATTAGACAACTATGACTCAGGCTGGATAGGCTGGTTGTTACACACCTATTTTATTTTATTATTTGTTACAGATTCAATATTTTACGTTAACTGATATTGCGTTAGGTGTGGTGTTACATCGAATATTAAAAAATAAGATTACAAAGGCCGTAAAGTGATTCTGGAGTGCTTCTCGTAAAGCATTTCACAAATCACAGTTGTGGTTCGGTTTACTTTACCTACTCCAAAGCAAGTAAAATTTACATAAGATATTGTTAGGAAAGTGTGTAGCAATGTTGAAACGCAAATTAGAATAAGTTCTCAAGTCATGAAGCAGTGTAATAAGGGTGAAAGACGTAGATATACGTGGGACTATATGAGCTTCCGCAATGGAGGACGACTGGGAGTAACTGATTGTCAACTATGAAAAAAAAATAACCTAACCCACTGGAGATTAATTTATAAACAGTAAAAGAACGCAAAAGCTAAAAAAAATATGTCATCTCAGTGTCACGCCATTAGTATTCCTCCGCGTGCCAAAATATCCGCCTCTGAATCAAATGTAGTGGGTATTTTGCGATTATAGTGTGGTTTTCGTAGCAGATTTTCTGTCGCTAGCTGCCGGGTTATGCGTATGGAAGTGCTAGGGATAATTATTTTTCAAAAATGAGTTACTTATAGCGTATAATCAGTAGCTGGCTAACGTTTGGAGCGTCCCCTTAACGTGAATCGTGTACATGTTTAACTGACTTACTCCCTGAAATTAGTCATAAGTAGAGTACAAAATTTCTCTAGATCCTCAAGTTACTATAAACCTCAAATGAGGCCCAAGTTCAAGCGAAAGGTAATCCCTGGATGTAATACTTTACAAGAGCTCCTTCTGGTGTATGGTGGTGTATGTTGTTCATATGGAGCTGATTATTTGGCATCCAAAACTTCCTAAACCGTGTGCAGAATAAAGTGTCATAAGGACACCTGCAGTATAGAGAAAATACTGAAAGTTCTAAGTTACCTTGTAGAACAGCAGTCTACCATGTTGGTTCCTGTGTTTTTACTTTTGCAGTATACACGTATTAGGAAATGTAATAAAATTAGTGACCAAGGCCACGTGGAGGTTAGGTAAGTCAGGTAGTTACTTTCTTTTTATTATTGTACACTCGATAAACTCGTGTTTTTTCAAGCTTTCGAAAATAGGACCTCCTGCGACTTTAGAAGGTAGTTGATTCTGGTGGTTTTGACGTGAGGTCACCAGTGGCGCTAGTGGACCGGTGAACAAGGCAGGATCGCTGCAAGCAAAGAAGCATTTTGTAAGTGCTGTGCCGTGCCCTACGTAGTTGCTGTGCATGGTGTATTGATGTCAAATGACCTGTTACGAGTGCGGGCCTAGTGAGTACGAGATTATGGAAGTTTGTGTGATTATTTATTTTGGAGAGTAAAACTTGTATTACACTGCCAACAGAAACATGTATCTGGGAAAACTAGGAAGAAAAAGCCAGAGATTGTGAAACTTTATCCTCTGCTTCCTTAAGGTATACTTAATTTTTGTTTTGATATTTGGTTTCAAAATCATGTGAAGTACTCGCAACTCCTGAAAATTCTGTTTTGCTTCCTGTAGCCATGAATGAGCCTGAAATGCGTGCAAAAAAAAAGTTTAAGAAGTCGAAATAGTCACAACTTCCACTTTAGGTACTTTCTTCTCATTTTGCATGCATTTTAGTGTCTTTCATGGCTATCGGAAGCAAAACATAGCATTTCCTGGAGTTCTGAGTGCTCTATGTCAGAAGGAGCTTTTGTGAAGAATTACCATCCTGAAGATCGCAATACAAAATAATGTAGTTAGAATTTACTAACTCGTTTCCAACGTAGACAAAAGAAAAAATATTCCTCCACAAAGACAAACACTATCCAGAGATGAATCTAGTATTTCCGTACTAAATAAAGGGTATTGCACGGACGCCTAATTTCTTAACAAATTATTCACTGTTTCTCACTTACCAGGACCCGCGCACTCATATTGGAAATTTGAATATTGGTTTCTGCTCTGGACAGACACTAGGAGGCGGGAGCGTACACTACCGTGACAGAGTTACCAATCCAGCAATTTTGTATCTAGGTCCTAGGACTAGTTATTTTGAATACTTATTTAGGTGCCAAAGATTCTCACTTTTCTATAGTGTGCATAGGGATTTCGGTAACTTCTGTGCATGCTCTAGCAACAAACACTTGATTCTAGCATTAGTAAGATAGGATTTTAACTACTTTTATAGTGTCGTTTAGCTTTTATCAAGTAATTATTGTTAGCAACACTGTATCAAGTATCGCCTCTGACGCCTCATAACTTTCTTTTGTTTAATTGCTACTAACAAGGGGCTTGTTCGGAAACAACGAACGAGTTTAACCGTAACCTACGAGAAAGATAAGGCCTTAGCGCTCAGCTCTTACGTCACGAACTGTAGGCAAGTTATTCGTGCAGTTAAATTTCGTAGAGTTTTGTTCACTATTAATTAGGTAAGGCAATTAAGCTATTTATGATGACATTTTTATGAGCATTGGTGAAAGAAATATACTTCTAGTTGTCAATGAAGGATAATTTTCGAATACTTCAAAGCAAAAGTGTGAAGGAGCAACTTTTTTTTTCTTTTTTTCATATTTGAATAACTTCAATATTTACTATAATATATATTTAAAATTCAAATAATACTGGAGTACGTCAAAGTAAGACCTTTCCCATTATAACTATTTCCGAAAACTCGAATATAAACTCGCCAAAACTAACGTACTTTTGAAACATTAATTTCTGTCCGATTTATTAATATACTGTAAAAATTTAAATGATTTGTGGAATCTAAATCAAACGTTAAAACATTTATAAAGCTAAAAATATGAAAGTAAACCTGTACAAAATACATGAAATTTTCAAGTTAGAATAACCTTTCCACATAAGGGTGAAGGGATGAAGTGGCATAACTAAAAAAAAATTGCTGTTTTTAGTTATGACCACCATACATCGACTGCCAATCTTCTCTATTTCCTGTGAAAATTTTGTACGTGAATGCCTTTTGGTTTCGGAAATGTGAAAATCTAATAACCAATAAGATACAATGCTGAAGGGAAATTTTTAATCGATTTCCTGCAAAATCACAAAAATCAAGATACACCAAATCACCTCTTCGCCGACGATGTTCAAGAGGTCAAAGAATTCAAGAACCCCTCAAGTTGAAGAACTTGTTTTTATGTAGAAACAACATTTCAAAATCCTCTCATTATTTTCCGTATTTCAAACTTTGTAGCTAGGCCTAACTGCACCATAAAACACCAGAATGTCGAGCCCTTGTAACTCACTGGTAGAGCGTTGGCGTAACATTCGGGAGGTCGTGGGTGCGATCCCAGTGGCTAACCATCCTGACAGAATTTTTTTCAGTTCTTTTTCTCAGCCGGAATGGCATCTTCCTAATCTTTTCACATCGCCGTCCTAAGCCTCAGATGCCTAAATACCATAAATAAAATTAAATTAAATTCAAGAAAAATTGATATTTAACGGATAAGGCAAGAAAACGAAACCATTTTTTAAATTACCAACTTTATTGTTAATTGTAACATAGAAAATGAAAGTTCCTTGGTTCTTTGCGTCTTTTAATGAGTAACATGACAAGATGTCATTGTAAATCATTACATTTTATAAAATATTTAAGTATCACAGAATTAAAATGTTGTTATTCAGTATTTTTTTTAAAAAAAATGTGTTTGATAAAAAACTTTTGGTAAACTTTATTTTTATATGGGCCAGTTTAGTAACTTTGGACTTCGGCCCGTCACGATTTGCCTTTAGCTGTTAAGTGTTAAAATCCACACCCATGCCCCTGCCGGGACTCGAACCCGGGACCGTTGAGTCGATAGCCAACCACCGCAGACCGCTCGACCACCCGGCCGGCAAAATGTGTTTGAGTACCACGCAAATATTTCATATAGAAATATATCAAGTACTTATTAAAAATATAACATTGCTGTATTTGTTTTTCAAAAGATACATTTACCAACTTTCTGTTATGTGTACAAGATCCAGTCAGAAATGATTGAAACTATCTACTTACTGTACCTTCCTTTGATTTCTGCCATCTTGTTATTTCAAGAATTTTGAACACTAGACTTTAACAAAAACTCATTCGGTCAGGAAATGTATATCGAGTTTCAATCAATAATTACCGATCTTCGTAGCTCTTTCATTCACTTATAAAGTAAAGTTGTACATAATATTCACTTACAAAACATAACATTCAATTGAAAGATAATGAGTGTACCTCAAAAAAACTTAATTTTCACAACTAAAGATTAAGTAAATGAACACTCAGTGTTTTAGAACTGGAATGTGGTTTGAATAGTCTTCCATCCAAATTATGTTTTCTGTCTGTCAAGTAAATGACTCATTTCCAACAACTTACATGATATAATTTAAACATTAAATATAAAATAATATATATTTAGAGGAAAGTAGAATCAGAAATATAATAGTGAAATAATTTATAGTCAAGCATAAGGTGTTTGCCTATGAACTTAATTTTTTATTGGTTTCGTGACATTAAGTATTATTTTCAGCCAAGATACGAACTCCGTAAATATTAAAATGCCTTCCAGTTTTTAATAAAGGCATCACAATTTTATGTGTATTAATAAGGCAAAATTAAACGTTTGATTGTGTTTACTATCAAACCCTTATTGTTCAAAATTGAAAGGAAGGAAGGATCAGAAAATATGCGTGGAGTTTCAATCAATAATGGACGATCCTCCTAATAAAGTATAATTAAACATAATAGTCATGTAAAATCAATGAAGATACACAACTCCTCACAACTAAAAATTAAGTAAATGATACTTGATTTTTTCAAACTGAAAATATGATTCGAACCTTCTTCCATCCAAACTATGTGTCTGTCAAGTAAGACAAATTTCCAACTACTTACATGATAAATATCATATCCTTTACATATTAATTACAAAATAATACATATTTAGGGGAAAGTTATATAAGAAATTTAACAAAGAAATATTTTATATTCAAGCATAAAGTACTTATCCATTTTTATTAATTTCATAACACGAAGTATTATTTTCAGTCAAGATAAAAACTTTTCTAATATTAATATTTCTTCCTGTTTAAAGTAATACACATCACAATTACAATTTGCACCATGTGAATAAGGTAGAAATGAACATTCCATTGTTTACTATCAATACATTTTTTTACAAAATGGTAAGGAGAGAGAAAGAAGAAGAAATATTTCATGCCTTTTTTCAATGCTACTATCAGAAATTATTCACATTAGACTTTCCACAAAAGTTAATAATTTGCACTAGCACAGCCTGACTTCAAAAATATTTTTTTAGTTAGAATGAAATCATATTTATGACCAGTATGCATCAACTCGAAATAGTAATAATGCAAATTAGAATTCCCTTAAATGTGCTTTAATGTAGATATCTTTCTTTTGCTCGAACTCCTTCCCGCTTCATTATTTTTGTTTTTGCAGAAGTTATTAAGAAGGCAGTTTGTGCTTGAAAACAGAATCATGTCAATAATCCTTCCTGACTCATGATTAGATTGAAATTTATTGTTTCTAGTGCTACTTTTGTTACGTTAATAACAACAGCTCTTTCATTATCATGTTCAAGAAATATTTTAAGATATTTTGAATTTGTTAGTTTCTTTACGACAGTGTAGTTGTACATAACTAATTCAACAACATGCTGTTGGGGATAATGCAAACCACCTCTATCTAAACTTACAGTAAACTGCATTGATGAGATATCAAGCAGTTTACATGTCAGAAGGTTTTCTCTACATGAATCACATTTTAACTTTTTAATAACAGAAAATGCACAATACCCTGACACAAACACTACAATTGGCAGATCATCGTCAATTTCGGCCAGATCATTCGTAGTAACTGTCAGATCATGAAACTGACCCAAAGGGCTTGCATTGTTACTTCTTGCACACCATTAAGTGGTTCTTTACAAAGAGTATTTTTCAGTTGGTTTTGCATCACTTTTGACATACGAAGTTTCTGTTCGGCTTCATACACCTCGGGCAGATATGTTATATTGCGATCCCGCAAGTTGTCTGTAAAGTCCAAATCTAGATTCTAAGCAGTCTGTTTGAAATTTGCCTAAAAGTATGTAGTTCATCTCGCGTTCAGTGAAACAGTATGAGGATACTTCAAGTAGCGCATGAGTAGTATGTTTCAATGCACTGTAAGTTTCTCTTGAGAGGAAACCAGAATCAAGAGACATGGCTTTCCAAGAATCTAGCCAGTCAAGAAATCGATAAAGAAAAATAGCTTTCTCATCATCGAAGCAGTTTTTTAATGGTTCCTTTAGGCGATCATTGAGACGTACTCCTGTGTTGGGTGTTCTTACATTTACAATTTTCCACCACTTTACAATGATGTCAATGAAATGAGATGTTCCTTGATAATGACTCAAATTATGCGAACTTCATAATTCACTTAATGCCTGCAATATGTACTCACTAAAAATTTGCATTACCAGTTTGACATTTTGCTTTACTAAGTTTGTAGGCCATAAGGCCTTAACTGACAACCCATAGCCATATTTGAGAAGTTTAACTGATTCCATTCCATATGTCTCAGAGTATTAAAGCATGCAGTTTTCTGAAGAAAAAAAAATCACTGAAATCTGGATAATAAAAACATGTGCCATCAGTTTTTTGATTTATCCAATTATTTCGCAAGCACTTGAACAAATGTACGGGATCAATTATGTAGAATAAAGGACATGCTGCATTGTTTGGGTGAGGATAGACTGTACTAAGTGAGCAAGGTGTAGAAAAGAGTGATACAGCCTTTCGATTAATTGCATTGTTGTCAGTAATAACGGCGATTACCATCAAACCAAGCATCTCTAACTCAATAATTATTTTATTCAGAACTGAATGCAAATTTTCTGCATTTATTGAGTTAACTGGAAGAATGTGCACATCATCTTTGTATGAAGACAATAGGCTTTTCAGCATAAAACATGAGCACTTTTTGCAAGACTTTCTGAATTATATGAACACCCAACAATATTACCACCCTTATAGTCGATAAAAGGTTTCAAATTATTTCATCCAACATCAAAAGTACAGAACGTTCGTGTTGTGCAAGTTTCGCTGTCTGCTGTTTCATGTAAAACAAAAATCCTTGTTCCCTTTGCTCGAATTCGGGACCAATCTTAAAAGAATTGCATACTCTTCTTATTGTGTTTGGGTGTGGCAATACCATATAATTTGAATTTCTCACAAATTTATATGCTTGTGGAGATATTAAGAAAGTCATTGCAGCGAATACAAAAATATCAACAGGATATCTAAATCTCTTTTTTTTATTCTTGATCAAGTAAAGTTGGCCTTCAATGAATTTATATAAGTTTTCAAGTTCCAAGTCTCCAGATTTACAAAGTTCAATAACTTTTCCCAACATAGTGTAGTTGTCATTTTTGTTTGGTGAGCGGCGTACAGACTCAATGGTATCCAGCAAATTATCTATTTCATACATATACTTAATACAGTTACGTATGATCCTCTCATCTACTTGATCTAATCCTATATTCTTAAAGAATACATTAATGGCAATATTTCTGTCTATAACGATGGAATACATTAGTTCAGGTGGACTTTCTGTTTTTATGTTAAGGTAAATAATGACATCATGTTTAATAAGAGTATCCCAAAATTGAGTTGTTTTTCGCTTTTTAACACATTCAATCAATTTGTTGAAATCTGTTAGCATATTATTACTATCGTACGCCTGTATCATTTTCAAACTTTCCTCTATAGCTGCTTCAACTGCTCTACTTTCTAGGCGATGCCTCTTTTCTGTTGGTGATTCTCTATTACTTACTTTCTTTGTCATGTATTGAGGATATCCAGGAAAATTTGATGGTACAGCATCGTCTCTTAGCTGAGGTTTTTGTAATGCTACCTGTAGCTTTTTTCCTATTTTCTGGTCAAAATAGGAAGTTTCCCACAACAGAAAATGGCTTGCAAAGTGTAAATGGCAAACCTGAAAAATATCCAAAATAACCAAGTTATATAATAGAAAAATCAAATAACAGCAATAGTATAAATTGCACATTCTA